>BGPR01036024.1:0-15704 GCA_013235015.1 Araneus ventricosus
CAATATTGTTCGATATTATATAATATCATATGATATTGTACAATATTATACAATATTGCGAATATTGTTCAATATTGTACAATATCTTTGTGCTACTAGGGTTCGTCAAAGGTATTAAAAACTTATTCTTTAACACCGAGTTCATGATACTCTCTTTCACTGTCACCCAGTAGGCCTTCGGACTTGCATAAATTTTACTTTTTACAAGAACTTGTGGAAACAAAAATATATAACTTTTCGACGTAGACTTACGTCTCTCCGTAGTGGTCTAATGGTGTGTCGTGAAAGGACAAAATTTTGACGCTTTTCGCGCTAAAGTTAAACGCTTATAGCTCTGCAACCAAATAACATAGAGAGTTGGTTTTAGTTTCATTTAACAGAGAGAGGTGCGCATTGAAGACGGCAAAAAGAATTTTAGAATTTAAAATTACGGTCTAGTCACAGTCGAGCTGCAAAATTGGCGAAAATCACGAAAAATTTTGATGACGTTACAGCGACTGATGCGCGCGCACGCAGACTAAGGCAATTCAGTCATCGATCAGAGGTTCACGCGAAATATTACTCCAGAATTGTTGAATTACGTCGAATTTCGTGCTAAAGTTAAAAGCGTATAGCTCCGGAACCAAATAACATAGAGAGTTGGTTTTAGTTTCATTTAACAGAAAAAGGTAGATATTGAAGATTACAAAAATAATTTTAGAATTTATAATTACAGTTTAGTCACAGTCGAGTTGCAAAGTTGGTGGAAATCATGAAGAATTTTACGTAGATAGAGTCACATAGTCACTCTAAACTAATAGTCACTATAGACTATAAAGTTAATAGTCGCATAGAGCTACTTTAGTCACAGAAAGTCACAGTTGAGTAAGGTAAGTAAGGGGTCTATTCTGGTACTCCCGGTTGGGTTGGGTGACGTCACTTTTCCCGTTGTTAACGTGCGGAAAAAGTGACGTCTCCCTGCCCAACCGGGGATACCAGAATGGACCCGCAAGTCTACGCCCCTCAATCCCAGCGGCCGTTTCTCAGATACAGCCTCCCGTCGATTTTATTATTATTATTATTATTTTAATCCCTTATGTTTTCTGTTTTTTCGTGAACCCGTAATTCGCGTCTCGTTCTCGTTTTTCGCGTACCCCTAACTGGCTCGTCGCGTACGCCCAGGGGTGCGCGTACCACGAGTTGGGAACTTGTGGTTTAATCGATGAAGCTGATTAATTAAAATAACATGAAACATTTCTTAAAATAATCGTCTCATAAGTATAAAGTTATTATGCATTTATAATACGACTCTTTCAAAATTCTTTGCCCAAAGAGTTTTAAGCAAAACGGAAACTCAAAACACATCTTAAAACTTTTCACTTGTTCGCCGTCTTTTAAGCATGTAGATTTCTGTGAAACTAAGAGGACTCTAAGGGGAAAACTGTTTAATATAAACATATATCGTCGTTTAAAAAGTAACATCACCTCTCTCAACTTTTTGAAATTTCAAAGAGGAAGGAAATACTCAGTTTTTCGCAACCAATAACGAATATTTCGGAATTTTTTCTGAACGTTTGGTTGGAACATGCGGTTTTATGTTTATATCAGATTTCAAAAGAATTCAGAAATATCCGTTATTGGTTGCGAAAAATTGTGTATTTCTTTCTTCTTTGAAATTTCAAAAAGTTGAGAGAGGTGGTGTGGCTTGTTCAGTTTCTTGTTTCGTTTTTCACATAGTTATGCGATTTTCAAGCATATCCAAATGTTCTTTCTGGTATGTTTTCGGTATGCTTTCATCATCTCCACTGTAAATACGCATCATGAATTGGCTTTTTATTCGCGTCCTCAGGATTACACTTTCTTTCATACCCATTAACAACTTTTGTAATCACTAATCACGAATCAGGCGTAATATGAAGATAAAAAAAAGCAGAGAATGGAAAACTGCAGATTCATAAATTTAGTAGTAATCAGATGAAGATAATCCAGAGAACTAGGGGATCTATCTTAGAAAAACTGTGAGTGGCAAATGTAAAAAAGAAGTGTAGATATACAGGGAGGTTATAAATTATTGAATCCATTTCAAAAATTAATTTTAAAAAACTAATAATGTTACAACTGCGTTTTTTTAATGAGAGAGCAAGTAAAAAGTTTTTTTTTCAGATAGGTGGCTACAATTACGGCGCTCTAAATTTGCTACAGCGAGAGATTTTCATACGCAATGGTTACCGATCAGCAGAAGCCTATGCGCGTTTTCTGGTTTCCTTTTGTAGTTTTTCAATATCTCGAAAACTATTAAGTTTTCGAATTACAATTGATTTAAGAAATTAAAGAGCGTAAAACTACCTATACAAATACATTCTTTTAGTTTTCTTCTAGTCTTAATGGTTTTGCAAAAATGGGAGATTTCCAATAATTTACGACCACCTAGAACACCATAACGGCGTGTTACTTATCTAAAAAAACTTTTAAAAACTGCGCTCTCGTTAAAAAAATAATGTATTTGTATCATTATTAGTTTTTTAAAATTTATTTATTAATTTTTTAAATGGATCCAATAATTTATGACCACCATGTACTCTTAAAAGTTTTGAAAGAAATCACTAACACATTCCATTGTAATAGGATACCATAACTTTAAGCGTAGTTAGCCAGTTTGAGTGTCATGAGCAATAAAAGATACGAATGACGTAAATTAACAATATTATTTATTTCAGATTTTTTTCTTAATTATACGTTTCTCACAGTGCTGGAGGTGCGGATTTCCTTCTGCTGAATTTATTTTAATTCGTTGAAGTTTTAATTTAGCTGAATATTTAAGAATGGAGTCAATACACGAGCTCTCAATAACTCAAAAGAAACTCGAGTTTGTCGTCCGGGTCGAAATAGGGTTGCCAGAACATGCATGAGTTCGTGCGAGGTCCATGTCCTAGGGTTGCATCCCCAACGGTGTATACTTCCATTTCAAACTTTTCTCCATAAACAGGCCAATCGTCTTTTGGTTTTCTGCAAGCAAAATGAAATAATGTTAGAAACAGCATGTTACATTCGCATGGCAATTTTATAAAATAGCTAGTTACAGTTAAAGTAGAACAAAATATTGATTAATAGAATCAATTTTTAGTAACCTCCATCCTGCACTTTCACGTCTTTGCCCAATCCGGTAACAAACATAAATATCACGAGGTTGAACACGTAACCATAATTTCGGACCAAATGTGAATATAATTAGTCTCACTTGTCTGAATCGCGACGAAACGTATTCTGAGTTGTCTGAATCGCGACGAAACGTATTCTGAGTTGTCTAAATCTCGACGAAACGTGAATATCGCGAGTTTGACTCTTCAAAATGTGGGTTGGAAATACGATACAAGAAGTGTAGCGTGCAACTTTTTTGGAGTGTTCCGCAGAGAATGTGAGGCAGAGGAATTCGTGTATTAATCTTAGAAGTTAATGGGAGTCGCGATGGACAAGTGGTTAGTCTCGACTTCGCGGCCTGAGAGTTCCAGGTTCGAAACACGATTCCGCTGAAGATCCGCCGTTTATGGGGCCTGTTGCACGTAAAATCATACAGAGTGGCCAAACGCTCTCCCGCTGGTGTGGTGCGGAAGTTTATAGAGAGGGTGCCAGCTCAGGTGTCCTCCTCGTCATCTGACCGCGGTTCAAAATTACGAGGACCTTCCCAAAATAACCCAAGTGTTGCTTCAAAACTGGACGTTAATATAACTAAACTAACAAGAGGAGGGCACGACTTGGGAAATTCAGTTTTGGATGAGACTTGGTTTATTAATAGTATAACTTTAGGGTGTTCATCCCTTAAAATGCTCAAGCGCAATGGCCAGCCAATTGGTAGAAAATTGCCCTCAAAGTGTTAGCATAGCTTATATAGCGATAAGTTCTTATCGTAGTTGAGACGCGAATGATATGGTCGGTATAGTACTGGCGTGCAAACATTTTGCGCAGGGTTCGATCCCGCCTCCTTTTTCTTTTTTTGAAAATGTTTTTTAAAAATAATATTTAATTAAATTAAAGATTTATAGATACCCTTTATTAAAATATTAATAATTTTTAAGTATTAAATAATTTTTTATTCATATGATATATTACTCATAGTCATAATTTAATTTTTAAACTGTTAAAAAATCATAGGTATAATTTAAATTATACCTATTATTTAAATCATTTAATGATGTTAAATAATAGGTATAATTACTATTATTATTATATGGCATTACAATTTTTGAATTATTCCGTTAAAGCAATTACAAAATATCCTATATAGCCTTACGGAACTGGTTTTGGGTGGGGAAGAATGCATTTATAATTACTGAACTGTCTAAAAATTATATTATTACTGTATTTCAAGGATCATATAAATAAGCAATTATTTTTCAATCAAATGATCAATATTTTAAATTAAATATTTATAACTTCTTAATTTAATTTAAAATTATTAATTTAAAAAATATTTTTAAAAAAGAAAATATAATTAATTATAAATACCAATTTAATGGTGCTAAATATTAACTAATTATACATTCAGATTTTGGACCGCCTTTCTCTGTATTCAAAAGTTTAACGGCTTCTCTCTCCTTTTCGGTCAAAACCGGTTCCGTAAACTAGAATATTTCCACCAGAATGAAAATTTTGTAATTACTTTAATGGAATCATTCAAAAATTTTAATGATAATAGTAATTATACTTATTATTTAACTCTATTAAAATTGTTTTAATGATTATTTAACAGTTTAAAAATTCAATTATTACCATGATTCATAAATCATAAGAATAAAAAATATTTAAGGCTTAAAAATTATTAAACTTTTAATATTATAATTAATTACAAAATATGTTTATAATATTTTAATTTAATTAAATATTAATTGAAAAAATATTTCCAAAAATGAAAACGGAGGCGGGATCGAACCCTGGGTAAAAGGTCTGCGCGCCAGCACTAAACCGATCATGCTATTCGCGCTTCAACAATGGTGACAACTTATTGGTATGTCGCCACGCCAAAAGTTTGAGGGCCATTTTCTGTCAATTGGCTGACCATTGCGCTTTAGCATTTTAATGGATGAAAACTCTAAAGGTATACTATTAATAAATCAAGTCTCATCTGAAACTGAAACTCCCAAGTCGTACCCTCAACTTTTAAACTTAAAAGAAAATTATTACAAAAAACTGTTGACGGAGCGTTCAGTTACGGAAGAAGGGAATATTCCTGTAGATATTTTAAAATGGAATAATACCACACAAAGCAACCTACCCAGCGATCGCTGTAACTCCGTTGGTAGAGCAATGGATTGTAAATCAATTTGTCCCTATTTCGAATCACGACACAGTAGTTTAATCCACGGATTTGTATTTCAATTCAAAATGTTATTTACTGTTTAATAATATTCTAGATTCTTCCTTAACATTCTAGTTCGATGAGTTTCGAATATTCTATAAGAGTATTTATGAATAACTATGCATGGGATTTCTTTCATGTGAGCGTTGAGAAAGTGAAGAAGTCTTCATTAATCCCAGCAATTTTATATCTCTTGGCTATGGGAAACAGCACAATGAAATATATATAATGGACGAAGTTATTTACAAAATGAAAGAAGAACACTCCTTTTTAGGATATTCAGTTAACAGCCTCTGTCGGGTAATTCAAAAACAAACTCATTCCAGATCCTGCAGATTGGTGCATCTCCCGGACGATACCCGCCAGAATTCGCCCCAATCGCTTTGGTCCATCCACGCGACCTCCCTGGTCTTCTATCTAGACAGGACAGAACTAACTCTCAGACGCTTTCCGCTCCGAGACGTAATTAGGGTTACCAAAATTGTCGGAGAAAGACTGCCACAATTTGGCGCGCCTTACAGTATCCATGCTGAGTCTAGCAAGTTCTCTTATGTCACAATTTGCCTCCAAACTAATAAAGCTACTTTGTTATTAAACCATCCTCTGTAATTCTTTGCATCTTCGTGACAATATATATGCTTATATGTTGGATACTATCTGTTTATTGCAAAATTCATGCAAAAATCATTCCAATTGCTCTGAAGGGCAGATCTTTGGACTTACAGATACCAAATTTAGCGGGTGGTTACTTCTTCGCTAGTTGATGCTAGCTAAGAAAAGTGTTTTCAAAATTTTTAGAAGATTTTTAATTAAAAATTAATCGAAAATAAAAAACAATTAATCCAGGGGTAGTCTTTTGATGACTATCGGGAGCATTTGGCTTCAGAACTCAAAGGTACCATCATCAGTTTTTTTACCAGTACTTATAAATGAAATCTTTACGTAAAAATGCACACTAAAGTCCGAGAGGAGAACACTCCCAATTTTTTATATTATGCGTTTACTCACCCATATTTGACGAAATTTGTCCAGTGTTCGATCATTAACTTGCTAAGAGCCCTCTCTTCCGTTGGGTATTGTGATGGAGATTTGAAAGGGCCTCCAAATACAAAATCCACTTCGTCGAAATGCGTCGTCCCCATCCAATCAGCCCAAACGCTGTTCTGCGGTCTGTGCTGGAAGTCGTAGTAGTAGACACTCTTGCCGTATTGGGCGTGAATCGCAGCGTAATAAACCGTTGGGCACACAAGAACATAATCTCCCAAAGCGTCAGCAACTGCATATTCGTACTGACGACTTCGCTCTCCATCGTCGTTTTCCGATGGAAAATAGTGTTCAACAAGTTTATCTTTATCCTGGAACGTAGGGAAGCCTTTCAGTAAAAGTTCTATGCCTTCTTCTCTGGTTATTGATGCATCTTTCTCGCCAAAGAAGCCGAAGGTATCTGGGTTGCTTGTCGGAACCTGCAGTGTATAAAATAAAGTGAGTCAATTTAGGTACATAACATACTATACAGGGTAGTAAGGACACCGACAAATTTCTAAGAGGATCGAGTTTCTCACACACAATCCAAATAACTTTGCAATAGAACATGGTGTCGGAAACTCAAAGACTGATAGCTACAGGGGCTCATTGCTAGTGAATTAAATAAAAGAAATAGATATAAAAGAAAAAGGGCACAACATTAAGTTTCGTGGATTACAAATTCTCAACAGCACAACTTCACAGTTGATGAATAACAGCATTTAAAGTCGCACGCAGCATGATAGACATAATGGCAAAAAGGATGGCGACAAATCTTTGCAGTAATTCATAGTAAGTGTTTAACACACTGACTGCAGAATTCTTTTTGAATTACTACTTAGATGCAACGCCTTAAAGCATAATGAAATACCATTGAACCAAGATAATTGTTATTAACATACAGGGCTTTATTAGTATAATATGATTCGAAGATTTAAAAGTATTAAGTAAACACATTAGAGCTTGAGAAAATCGCAGGATGCAGCAGAAAACAGACGAACTTCCACCCCGCGGAAATCGCGGGATTGCAGTCATAGGGTTAAAGAATTTGCCTTTCGAAGCTATATACGCTCCGCATGTTGTTATTCTTGCAACTGAATATTTTTGAATTTTTATTTCATTAAACTTGTAGTGCGCGCTTTATCATGCGTGTCTTTTCTTTCACGTAATTTACTGGTAATGAGCCCCCTGAAGTGATCATCCCTGGCGTTGATGTTTCATGGTAAAAGTTATTTAACTTTAAGTGAACCATCACCTCTAGAAGTGTGTCACTGGAGTGCCGAGCCATCCCGTGTAATTGGAAGTGGAAACAGATCTTTGTGACACAATAAAGTTAAAACAAATATTTACAGTATTTTAAATTATGTTTATTTTTTTAAAAAAAGACTTGCCATTTCGATTGTCAATCTTTGGTTATTTTTCTGGTAAAACTGTAATTCTCTCAGTTAGGATCATCTACGACTTCTTGACAAAAATTTTAAACAAATAATTTTCTAGAACTATTTTAAAGGCTGCTCTGAACTCTTTAAAATAACTGAAAATAGTGAAATCAATAATTCTCTGGAATTTCAATATTAAGGTTCTACAGCAGATGCCTAGAAATTTCTCAGGCAATTCTAGAAGCTGTTAAACGGTCTCCAAATACGTATCTGCCTTAACATTGAAGGAATAAAAGTAATGCCTTCTCAGTTTGCCAACCATTTCCGTCCACTTTTATATTTGTTCCGTTGTTAAATTTTGTTTATAGCTGATAGAAGATGTCAAAATCTATTATTTTGCAAATCCTGAGCTCTTCAACATGCGCAAATCAGTTTTAATCTCACCATGAGGACTGCATTACTTTTTCTGCCATTTTCCTTCATGCAACACTCAGGAGAGACTGCTCAACACTTTGGTTTTAGAGCATTAATTGACCTTCTGCGAGGAAAACACAACAAAGTAGGCAGCAGGCGCAAAGAAATCGTGGAAAAGGATGTATATTGAACAAATTTTGTATCAGATATTGCAAAGTTTACAATAATTATGCAAGGTTAACATAGTAAATTTTACATTTTTAAATATTAAGATTGTTGGTTTGTTGATTTTTAAAAATAGACAAAAATGATGTGATGACAAAAAGAAGCATATATAATAACAACATAGCATTAAAAAGATACATTCGATAACCAGTGCTACTCTAAAGAATAAATTAATTTTAAACGTCTATTTTAATTTCATCATATAGACCAATTTGTAGATCTATATCGTTTATTGTTCAAATCTGTGAAATAAATTTTAACGGTATTACAACGGAAAACAAAGCTATTTTTTCACTTTTCTTGAAAGAAGTAATTACAGAGTTTTTTTAAACATACTCGGAGCCATTGAAAAAAATATACAGGGTGCCCCTGAACCAGATCGATGAAATGAGAGGAATGATAATGCATACCATGACAAAAAAACTTTAGTACAATTGAGCAAAATAGCTATATTTATTTAATCCAAAAACAAAACATACGAAGATTTCTAGTTTAACATAGAAAAGAAAGCTAAATAATTAATGACCTATTTCGATGTTCCAAGGTAGTTGTTTAAAGTGTCGTCTCAAGATGTTTTTGTCCGACTCATACTGGTGGATGAGAAATTGTTGCATCCTCTCATGAAATTTATCTTGGCTGCAATAATATTACTCCTTCCTCCTCTCAGGGAGTCGCACACTGGTGTTAAACGTGGCCGCAGAAAGAGAAGCATGGTATGTTGAAACTCAAAGTACAAGAGTCCAAGAATGTCGCCTGGTGGCGTTGCGCGTTACTTCTTCGAGTTTATATAATATATTGCTGGCCTCTTTCTAATGGCTGTCTTGTGCTGTGTGTATTCTGTGTTGGACTTGTGATATCTTCTATGCTGTCTACACCAATAGCTTTATATGTTCCCTTCACGATGGAATACCTATAAAAGTTGCCTTCGAGCCCTTCTCTGACTGGTAAGAGAAACTGTTGATTTTAATACCGATTGCATATTTGCGAATATTCGAAGTTTGAACATATTGGATTAAGACCAAGGGACCTAAGAAACCAATAGTTTTCAAGAACGTCGCCTGGTGGCGGGCCTCAAGGCAGCTTCCATTACTTCCAATTCACCACCGATCTCAGAAATTGCTGCATTCCATAAAGTGCAGAGTTATGTTATCCAGTTGACAATGTGTAAGCAAAATCAGTCTAATTTCGATATACATTTTAATAAAAACAGTTCTAAATAAAGAAGAAAAGGGGGTAAATATGCTTGTTTTGTTTGTAACTTTTTTATTGTATTTCATTCTATTATGATTCCTTTATGATTAGAAATACATTGTACTTATAACGAGAAATCCGTTGAGGAACAGTCTTCAGCCAAATTATGAATTGATATTTAAATGCACTTTAACTTTTATTATTAGCCCCCGGATTGATTAAAGAAAATTTAACACCATCATATTTTAGGTCAACTCGATGAGACATCTGAATCAAATATTATGCCAATTGGTACGTTTGTTACATATGTATTTTAATGAACCCTCTCTAACCTGAGTAACTGGACTACAGTCGTTGATTTACCAGTACAGTCGGTAAATGAGAAAAAGTGTCCAATTTTCATCACACACTCGTTTGACTTTATACATATAGAAAAATTTATACGAAGCAAGTACAGTAGAACCCCGCTAATCCGAATTCATTAGGATCGGTGTCTGTTCGGATTACAAAAAATTCGTATTACCCGAAATTCGGATAAAGACAGAAAAGAAAAAGTTGTGTGCTAAAAAAAATGTAAGCTATAAGTACTCAGTACTGCTATCTCTTCAATTCTTTTAATCAAAAGCAATAGGAAGAGAATATGTCTGCCTTTTCATTACAATAATGGATGTGCTCCTGTATGAAGTGACTTTATCCTTGAATTATTGCATTAGTTTCTTCAATGTGTACAAAATTATGCATGCTGAGAAAGTACTTTTTTGTTTTTAGTATGTATATTTAAATCTTTTCGGGTAATCTTTTCAATTATATGTAATTTTCGAAAATAAAATCGGTTCGGATTAAGCGGATTTTCGGATTAGCGGGTTCTACTGTATATGCATCATAAAAGTTGCGGTGGTTTTTTTTCATTAACTGCAACAATAAAATGATTTGAAACGGTATTAAAGTATTTTGTAAAAAGTGAGGTTCGTATGGTTTTTATAATTATTGAATAATTTTCACAAAAAACAAAAATAGGAAGATTAAAACTTACTTTAAAAGCCCCTTCCATCCCACTATTGCCAATGAAAAGTTCCTGGACTTGAGAAGCTCCTTCCAACATCACTTGACGTGGATTTCTTGGAAATAATTGGTCCCCCCACCTTGGAAGGTAGCTGCTGGCCGAACCAGGATTTAAACTTCCTTCTGCTTTGATAATGGTCAAAGCATCAATACCTGTTGGAAAAGCATTCTTGTTAAAGCATTCACTGTGCTAATTTGTGTGAAATAATAGAAAAAAGCTTTAAAAAACGTGCTTTTGGTGACATGCGTTACATAATAATTTTTCCCCAAAGTGTCGACGTCAACACAAAATCATAAAATCTTGAGTCGTTGATATAGATATTCAAAGCAAAAGCTAATTTTAATCATATTTACGGTATATTTAAATATTTAAAGAATGTTTGAATGTTTAAGGAGGAGGCTACGCTGATATAGAAGCATCTGGCATGTAGGCAAATTAGCCATCATTGGCCATGATGTGTCATGTCTCTACTCCACTGCATTTTGGGCGTTATGATGAAAACTTCCCTATTTTACATTGGTTGAAATTCCAAGTACGAAAGAAAGTGAATTTAAGGAAATAATTTTCTTGTATCATACGACACGTTCTTACTGATGATGCGAGCTTCAAATAATCAGCATGTGCATTGTGATTACTAACAATTCAAGGCATGAAAGAAGATGAATTCTCTAGTATAGGACAATGTTACCTTGCACAATATGACGCATTCTCACCTACCTCTTTTCATTCTCGAGTTATCGGGATATGCATGTGATAATATCATTGCAAATTTCCAGTGTCAATGAAAATTGAATGTTAGCTAAATGTTGATATGCATTCTACGAAGAATTCTTACCTCTCATGCATGCCTCTACTACATCGGAATGATCTTCTAAGTTAATGGATTCGTTGGCACAGCCCACCTTCTCTGCTACAGCGAAACTTCGCTTGATTACTGAGTTTTCATCATCCATGAGCAACCACATTGCTGAAGCACTTTCCATAATATGACGTTTATAGTACCCTCTGGCGAACTCTGTTACGGACAGCAAACTAACCATAACAGATCCTGCACTTTCTCCTGCTATAGTGACACTGTCTTTGTCGCCACCAAAGTTTTCAATTTCATCTTGTACCCACTTGAGGGCGTAGATGATGTCCCATATGCCTATAAGCAGAAATGAATGATTAGCTAACAACTAAGAAATTAACGATGGCAGATTCTGCACTTTATCTTGCTATAAGTTACATCGTCCTTGTCGCCACTAAAATTTTCAACATTGATGTATACTTATTTTTAGGGGAGAGATAGTGTCTCCTATATATTCAAACAGAAATCAAAGCAATAGAGTTAAATGCAATTTCAAAGGGAATTTAAATGGATATTTGTGTTGCATGTTGTCGGTTTTCCTAGAATCGATACTTATATGCTATAGAACAGGTTGTAATTCTTAAATCTATTACACCAAAAAGGCTCCAGTATTTAGACGAATTCAGGAGAGCAATCATGAATCACGGAATTCTCTGGAAGCGTTATAAATAATCCATGAGACAGATACAGTGTGGCTCAGCGGATAATATTTTGAAAACAATCTAATAGATGGCAGTTGAGATCCAACTTGGTGCGCATGATTATTAGAGCAGGAAATTGTATAGGTATGTGTTTCGTTAGCGAGCGGTGAGTTTAAGTGTGTTGTTCGGTTGCGATTGTCACAAGCGGAAATGAATAAATAAATATTCAACAGATATTCAAGTGTTTATTGTGATCGAAATGGCAAAATACCATGAAAATGTTAAGGCAGTTCAACGGGTATAAAAGGAGGAGTTTCACAAAAAGGACCGGCCGGACAAAAGGACCATAAAAATAGTAAGCCAATTTTCGAAATTTCCCAATGCTTCGTTTTGTTTTTCTCCTCCACGTTTCCATCAAAAATGTGTTTCAACTCTCTTCTTTAGGCTGTATAACAAGTTCAAACGCACTGGATCGGTGCAAGACGATAAAAAATCAATGACCACGGCCACTGCTTCTGTCAAACGAAGCAAAAGAGAGAGTCAACGATGATTTTTTTTTGCTTCTAATCACTTACTTATGCACTTAAACTCACCGCTCGCTAACAAAACACTGTGGAAATACACTGAAAATTTCTTCATGATTGCCACAAAAGTGCCCTAGAAAGAGGCATTACTTACGCTTTCTTTGATAGACGTTAACGTGCTAGTAAAATATGGCAAGCGAGGCGTAACAGGGGTTCTCAGCTTCTCAGCTCTCCCGTGACTTTTATGCAGCCACAGGAACCCGTGTATCACAGGTGACTGTTTCCAAAAGACTTCATGAGACAGGTTGTTTGCAAGAAGACCTGCCGTTTGCGTCCCGCTCACTTCTACGAACAGGAGTATGCGTTTAGCATGGTGCAGAGAGCATAGAGATTGGAGTATGGATCAATGGGCGACCGTTCTCTTTACTGATGAGTCCTGGTTCAGCCTTAACACCGATTCTCGCCGTACGTTCATATGGAGAGAACCAGGGACCCGTTACCTACCCTCCAATGTTCGCGAAATCGACCATTATGGAGGAGGGGGTTTAATGGTCTGGGCAGGCATCATGTCGGATGGCCGAACACCTCTTCATGTCTTTGAAAGAGGCACTGTGACTAATGTGAGGTATAGGGATGAGATCTTGGAGCCCTATGTTTGCCTTTTCAGGGGTGCAGTTGGCCCTGATTTCATTTTAATGGACAATAACGCGAGGCCACATAGAGCTCTTCTGGTTGACGAATTTCTAGAGAGTGAGGATATTCGCCGGATGGATTGGCCAGCAAGATCTCCAGGCCTCAACCCTATGGAGCGCTCTGGGGAGGGCAATTGCAACTCGCAACCCCCCTCCGAGAACCATCCAGGAAATGAAAACAGCGTTGCTGAACGAGTGGGAGAAATTGCCACAGAAAATGATAAACTGCCTTATTTCAAGTATGAAGTCAAGCTGCAAGGCGTGTATATATGTAAGAGGGGACCATAACCCCTATTAACCCATTTTTTTGTTTATTCTGCAACCGCTGTATCATAACTTCAGACTCCAACGAGTGTTACGCACGATCGTGCGTGTGTATTACAACTGTTGAATGGTTATTTGTTTTGTATTGTATCAATGTATGTACATATCAAATTTCATTAAAATCGGTCCAGTAGTTCTAGAGATAATCGACCAAGCCTGCAAATTCTCTTAATTTCTTACACCAGTGTAATTTCCCGATGGGTCATTTTCAGAGTAACGAAGGACAGTCACATCGAAAATTACGAAATATTTAAATAGTGTATTTGATTATCTTGTGTACATGTCAGTTCGGCTGTATAACTACGCCCGTTTAATTTATAACCACCCTGTTGATACATTTCACTGATCATTGAATAAAATTCATTGAGTTTCTTTAAGGTAAATCCGTTTAGAAGAAAGCCTTGCTGAACCATAATGAGCATTTATGCTTATATTATATATACAATATAGTTATTTTTGTACTCCTCTTCAATTAAATATTTTCATATAATATAGGGTATAGTATATCATAAGATATAATATTTCTGGGAATAGTCAGCAAGTGCCAATGAACAGGTGCAGATTAGGCCAATGATTAATTTAAATGGAGACAATTGTGTCTAAAAATGACTTTTGGAAAAATATTTTCGGTTAAGAATTTTTTTAAACCATGTGAACTGTAATTGTTGTAGTAATTTTTGTTCTATGTCACGTATCATGACGGGCATTTTAAAAATATAATACGTGTCTGCCCTTTTTATAAAAAAAATTAAGCTAATTTTTTTCATTAAAGAAAAATACTTGTCCTGTTTTCTAAGACTGATACCAAAAAATATGTCTGAAAAATTCTTTTTACGTGACTTTCAAGATGTAGATTTGATTTGTAGATTTGTGAGTAAGGACAAAAAATTAGTATTTTTTCATATCTAGAAAAGGTTACAGCGTTATGTACTTCATGCGAGATTTTTCGAATTAATATTTATTTTTGTTATTATTTTAAATCTCAGAAAAATTTATAAATTTTCATACTGCCTTTGCATCTAAAAAATTTATACGAATTAGATAATAAGCAATGTTTGATTATATATATATTTAGTTGGAAATATTTGAAGTAAATGTCAACATCCGTTAGCAGAGGAATCATTACTTGAAGGGGAATTTTCAATTTATTTAAGAAGCAAATATTTGTTAAGCAGATTTTGTCATATTAATATATATAATTGAAGAAATAAAGTTGACTACGCTATTAGTTCTTAAAAAAATTAATTCCGCATAATCTACTGGAGTGTCACATATATCGAATAATTAAGGTTTTTCGTTTTTCTCATAATTGACGTCGGACTTTTAATTTCACTCAGGACGTGACTGGTAGTTCTGTTAGTTTTAAATTGTTTTATTACTAACAGTATATCAAAATCCACAAAGATTTTTGAAGTTAATATTTTTAAAAGTGTGTTTGTTTAAATGTCACTTTACTGAAGTTTGACCAGTTAAAAAATCACATGTTAACAATATCTTTTCTGTCCAGTGCATTCATATTATCAGTATAAAATTATCTGTATCATTTCTATTATGATGTGTGAAAAAGATGATTAGATAATAGTAATTTAACAAACAAATAATTGCTTTTACGAAGTTTTATATATCAATAATGTGTAAAAATCCGAAATATTTGCAGTTTCTTTAAAAATCAAATAAGGAGAAAGCGCTTATTTTTTTTAATCACATTTAGACAGAAATTTTCTGCGCTCCTGTGTGTTATAATTTTTTGCTTTTGGGGATTAATTTTCCAAAATTTCCTAAAAATTTGTTGAAGAATTCTCATAGCTTCACTGGTATTTTTTTTCTTTGGCTGCTTATTTTATTGTTTTTATTCTGTTCTATTTCAATAAAACTTCAACTATCTTTGCTAACACTCATCCTCAAAATTTCAATGCATTTTTGTTTTTTAGAAGTCGAGAAAAATAACATTTTGTGATTAAATCCCGTCGAATTAAAATCAATATGTTATTTTCCTGCTCGTAAATATACCCATAGGAACTTACCGACGTTTCCAGGCGCTGTGGA
>BGPR01036025.1:0-15704 GCA_013235015.1 Araneus ventricosus
CAATATTGTTCGATATTATATAATATCATATGATATTGTACAATATTATACAATATTGCGAATATTGTTCAATATTGTACAATATCTTTGTGCTACTAGGGTTCGTCAAAGGTATTAAAAACTTATTCTTTAACACCGAGTTCATGATACTCTCTTTCACTGTCACCCAGTAGGCCTTCGGACTTGCATAAATTTTACTTTTTACAAGAACTTGTGGAAACAAAAATATATAACTTTTCGACGTAGACTTACGTCTCTCCGTAGTGGTCTAATGGTGTGTCGTGAAAGGACAAAATTTTGACGCTTTTCGCGCTAAAGTTAAACGCTTATAGCTCTGCAACCAAATAACATAGAGAGTTGGTTTTAGTTTCATTTAACAGAGAGAGGTGCGCATTGAAGACGGCAAAAAGAATTTTAGAATTTAAAATTACGGTCTAGTCACAGTCGAGCTGCAAAATTGGCGAAAATCACGAAAAATTTTGATGACGTTACAGCGACTGATGCGCGCGCACGCAGACTAAGGCAATTCAGTCATCGATCAGAGGTTCACGCGAAATATTACTCCAGAATTGTTGAATTACGTCGAATTTCGTGCTAAAGTTAAAAGCGTATAGCTCCGGAACCAAATAACATAGAGAGTTGGTTTTAGTTTCATTTAACAGAAAAAGGTAGATATTGAAGATTACAAAAATAATTTTAGAATTTATAATTACAGTTTAGTCACAGTCGAGTTGCAAAGTTGGTGGAAATCATGAAGAATTTTACGTAGATAGAGTCACATAGTCACTCTAAACTAATAGTCACTATAGACTATAAAGTTAATAGTCGCATAGAGCTACTTTAGTCACAGAAAGTCACAGTTGAGTAAGGTAAGTAAGGGGTCTATTCTGGTACTCCCGGTTGGGTTGGGTGACGTCACTTTTCCCGTTGTTAACGTGCGGAAAAAGTGACGTCTCCCTGCCCAACCGGGGATACCAGAATGGACCCGCAAGTCTACGCCCCTCAATCCCAGCGGCCGTTTCTCAGATACAGCCTCCCGTCGATTTTATTATTATTATTATTATTTTAATCCCTTATGTTTTCTGTTTTTTCGTGAACCCGTAATTCGCGTCTCGTTCTCGTTTTTCGCGTACCCCTAACTGGCTCGTCGCGTACGCCCAGGGGTGCGCGTACCACGAGTTGGGAACTTGTGGTTTAATCGATGAAGCTGATTAATTAAAATAACATGAAACATTTCTTAAAATAATCGTCTCATAAGTATAAAGTTATTATGCATTTATAATACGACTCTTTCAAAATTCTTTGCCCAAAGAGTTTTAAGCAAAACGGAAACTCAAAACACATCTTAAAACTTTTCACTTGTTCGCCGTCTTTTAAGCATGTAGATTTCTGTGAAACTAAGAGGACTCTAAGGGGAAAACTGTTTAATATAAACATATATCGTCGTTTAAAAAGTAACATCACCTCTCTCAACTTTTTGAAATTTCAAAGAGGAAGGAAATACTCAGTTTTTCGCAACCAATAACGAATATTTCGGAATTTTTTCTGAACGTTTGGTTGGAACATGCGGTTTTATGTTTATATCAGATTTTAAAAGAATTCAGAAATATCCGTTATTGGTTGCGAAAAATTGTGTATTTCTTTCTTCTTTGAAATTTCAAAAAGTTGAGAGAGGTGGTGTGGCTTGTTCAGTTTCTTGTTTCGTTTTTCACATAGTTATGCGATTTTCAAGCATATCCAAATGTTCTTTCTGGTATGTTTTCGGTATGCTTTCATCATCTCCACTGTAAATACGCATCATGAATTGGCTTTTTATTCGCGTCCTCAGGATTACACTTTCTTTCATACCCATTAACAACTTTTGTAATCACTAATCACGAATCAGGCGTAATATGAAGATAAAAAAAAGCAGAGAATGGAAAACTGCAGATTCATAAATTTAGTAGTAATCAGATGAAGATAATCCAGAGAACTAGGGGATCTATCTTAGAAAAACTGTGAGTGGCAAATGTAAAAAAGAAGTGTAGATATACAGGGAGGTTATAAATTATTGAATCCATTTCAAAAATTAATTTTAAAAAACTAATAATGTTACAACTGCGTTTTTTTAATGAGAGAGCAAGTAAAAAGTTTTTTTTTCAGATAGGTGGCTACAATTACGGCGCTCTAAATTTGCTACAGCGAGAGATTTTCATACGCAATGGTTACCGATCAGCAGAAGCCTATGCGCGTTTTCTGGTTTCCTTTTGTAGTTTTTCAATATCTCGAAAACTATTAAGTTTTCGAATTACAATTGATTTAAGAAATTAAAGAGCGTAAAACTACCTATACAAATACATTCTTTTAGTTTTCTTCTAGTCTTAATGGTTTTGCAAAAATGGGAGATTTCCAATAATTTACGACCACCTAGAACACCATAACGGCGTGTTACTTATCTAAAAAAACTTTTAAAAACTGCGCTCTCGTTAAAAAAATAATGTATTTGTATCATTATTAGTTTTTTAAAATTTATTTATTAATTTTTTAAATGGATCCAATAATTTATGACCACCATGTACTCTTAAAAGTTTTGAAAGAAATCACTAACACATTCCATTGTAATAGGATACCATAACTTTAAGCGTAGTTAGCCAGTTTGAGTGTCATGAGCAATAAAAGATACGAATGACGTAAATTAACAATATTATTTATTTCAGATTTTTTTCTTAATTATACGTTTCTCACAGTGCTGGAGGTGCGGATTTCCTTCTGCTGAATTTATTTTAATTCGTTGAAGTTTTAATTTAGCTGAATATTTAAGAATGGAGTCAATACACGAGCTCTCAATAACTCAAAAGAAACTCGAGTTTGTCGTCCGGGTCGAAATAGGGTTGCCAGAACATGCATGAGTTCGTGCGAGGTCCATGTCCTAGGGTTGCATCCCCAACGGTGTATACTTCCATTTCAAACTTTTCTCCATAAACAGGCCAATCGTCTTTTGGTTTTCTGCAAGCAAAATGAAATAATGTTAGAAACAGCATGTTACATTCGCATGGCAATTTTATAAAATAGCTAGTTACAGTTAAAGTAGAACAAAATATTGATTAATAGAATCAATTTTTAGTAACCTCCATCCTGCACTTTCACGTCTTTGCCCAATCCGGTAACAAACATAAATATCACGAGGTTGAACACGTAACCATAATTTCGGACCAAATGTGAATATAATTAGTCTCACTTGTCTGAATCGCGACGAAACGTATTCTGAGTTGTCTGAATCGCGACGAAACGTATTCTGAGTTGTCTAAATCTCGACGAAACGTGAATATCGCGAGTTTGACTCTTCAAAATGTGGGTTGGAAATACGATACAAGAAGTGTAGCGTGCAACTTTTTTGGAGTGTTCCGCAGAGAATGTGAGGCAGAGGAATTCGTGTATTAATCTTAGAAGTTAATGGGAGTCGCGATGGACAAGTGGTTAGTCTCGACTTCGCGGCCTGAGAGTTCCAGGTTCGAAACACGATTCCGCTGAAGATCCGCCGTTTATGGGGCCTGTTGCACGTAAAATCATACAGAGTGGCCAAACGCTCTCCCGCTGGTGTGGTGCGGAAGTTTATAGAGAGGGTGCCAGCTCAGGTGTCCTCCTCGTCATCTGACCGCGGTTCAAAATTACGAGGACCTTCCCAAAATAACCCAAGTGTTGCTTCAAAACTGGACGTTAATATAACTAAACTAACAAGAGGAGGGCACGACTTGGGAAATTCAGTTTTGGATGAGACTTGGTTTATTAATAGTATAACTTTAGGGTGTTCATCCCTTAAAATGCTCAAGCGCAATGGCCAGCCAATTGGTAGAAAATTGCCCTCAAAGTGTTAGCATAGCTTATATAGCGATAAGTTCTTATCGTAGTTGAGACGCGAATGATATGGTCGGTATAGTACTGGCGTGCAAACATTTTGCGCAGGGTTCGATCCCGCCTCCTTTTTCTTTTTTTGAAAATGTTTTTTAAAAATAATATTTAATTAAATTAAAGATTTATAGATACCCTTTATTAAAATATTAATAATTTTTAAGTATTAAATAATTTTTTATTCATATGATATATTACTCATAGTCATAATTTAATTTTTAAACTGTTAAAAAATCATAGGTATAATTTAAATTATACCTATTATTTAAATCATTTAATGATGTTAAATAATAGGTATAATTACTATTATTATTATATGGCATTACAATTTTTGAATTATTCCGTTAAAGCAATTACAAAATATCCTATATAGCCTTACGGAACTGGTTTTGGGTGGGGAAGAATGCATTTATAATTACTGAACTGTCTAAAAATTATATTATTACTGTATTTCAAGGATCATATAAATAAGCAATTATTTTTCAATCAAATGATCAATATTTTAAATTAAATATTTATAACTTCTTAATTTAATTTAAAATTATTAATTTAAAAAATATTTTTAAAAAAGAAAATATAATTAATTATAAATACCAATTTAATGGTGCTAAATATTAACTAATTATACATTCAGATTTTGGACCGCCTTTCTCTGTATTCAAAAGTTTAACGGCTTCTCTCTCCTTTTCGGTCAAAACCGGTTCCGTAAACTAGAATATTTCCACCAGAATGAAAATTTTGTAATTACTTTAATGGAATCATTCAAAAATTTTAATGATAATAGTAATTATACTTATTATTTAACTCTATTAAAATTGTTTTAATGATTATTTAACAGTTTAAAAATTCAATTATTACCATGATTCATAAATCATAAGAATAAAAAATATTTAAGGCTTAAAAATTATTAAACTTTTAATATTATAATTAATTACAAAATATGTTTATAATATTTTAATTTAATTAAATATTAATTGAAAAAATATTTCCAAAAATGAAAACGGAGGCGGGATCGAACCCTGGGTAAAAGGTCTGCGCGCCAGCACTAAACCGATCATGCTATTCGCGCTTCAACAATGGTGACAACTTATTGGTATGTCGCCACGCCAAAAGTTTGAGGGCCATTTTCTGTCAATTGGCTGACCATTGCGCTTTAGCATTTTAATGGATGAAAACTCTAAAGGTATACTATTAATAAATCAAGTCTCATCTGAAACTGAAACTCCCAAGTCGTACCCTCAACTTTTAAACTTAAAAGAAAATTATTACAAAAAACTGTTGACGGAGCGTTCAGTTACGGAAGAAGGGAATATTCCTGTAGATATTTTAAAATGGAATAATACCACACAAAGCAACCTACCCAGCGATCGCTGTAACTCCGTTGGTAGAGCAATGGATTGTAAATCAATTTGTCCCTATTTCGAATCACGACACAGTAGTTTAATCCACGGATTTGTATTTCAATTCAAAATGTTATTTACTGTTTAATAATATTCTAGATTCTTCCTTAACATTCTAGTTCGATGAGTTTCGAATATTCTATAAGAGTATTTATGAATAACTATGCATGGGATTTCTTTCATGTGAGCGTTGAGAAAGTGAAGAAGTCTTCATTAATCCCAGCAATTTTATATCTCTTGGCTATGGGAAACAGCACAATGAAATATATATAATGGACGAAGTTATTTACAAAATGAAAGAAGAACACTCCTTTTTAGGATATTCAGTTAACAGCCTCTGTCGGGTAATTCAAAAACAAACTCATTCCAGATCCTGCAGATTGGTGCATCTCCCGGACGATACCCGCCAGAATTCGCCCCAATCGCTTTGGTCCATCCACGCGACCTCCCTGGTCTTCTATCTAGACAGGACAGAACTAACTCTCAGACGCTTTCCGCTCCGAGACGTAATTAGGGTTACCAAAATTGTCGGAGAAAGACTGCCACAATTTGGCGCGCCTTACAGTATCCATGCTGAGTCTAGCAAGTTCTCTTATGTCACAATTTGCCTCCAAACTAATAAAGCTACTTTGTTATTAAACCATCCTCTGTAATTCTTTGCATCTTCGTGACAATATATATGCTTATATGTTGGATACTATCTGTTTATTGCAAAATTCATGCAAAAATCATTCCAATTGCTCTGAAGGGCAGATCTTTGGACTTACAGATACCAAATTTAGCGGGTGGTTACTTCTTCGCTAGTTGATGCTAGCTAAGAAAAGTGTTTTCAAAATTTTTAGAAGATTTTTAATTAAAAATTAATCGAAAATAAAAAACAATTAATCCAGGGGTAGTCTTTTGATGACTATCGGGAGCATTTGGCTTCAGAACTCAAAGGTACCATCATCAGTTTTTTTACCAGTACTTATAAATGAAATCTTTACGTAAAAATGCACACTAAAGTCCGAGAGGAGAACACTCCCAATTTTTTATATTATGCGTTTACTCACCCATATTTGACGAAATTTGTCCAGTGTTCGATCATTAACTTGCTAAGAGCCCTCTCTTCCGTTGGGTATTGTGATGGAGATTTGAAAGGGCCTCCAAATACAAAATCCACTTCGTCGAAATGCGTCGTCCCCATCCAATCAGCCCAAACGCTGTTCTGCGGTCTGTGCTGGAAGTCGTAGTAGTAGACACTCTTGCCGTATTGGGCGTGAATCGCAGCGTAATAAACCGTTGGGCACACAAGAACATAATCTCCCAAAGCGTCAGCAACTGCATATTCGTACTGACGACTTCGCTCTCCATCGTCGTTTTCCGATGGAAAATAGTGTTCAACAAGTTTATCTTTATCCTGGAACGTAGGGAAGCCTTTCAGTAAAAGTTCTATGCCTTCTTCTCTGGTTATTGATGCATCTTTCTCGCCAAAGAAGCCGAAGGTATCTGGGTTGCTTGTCGGAACCTGCAGTGTATAAAATAAAGTGAGTCAATTTAGGTACATAACATACTATACAGGGTAGTAAGGACACCGACAAATTTCTAAGAGGATCGAGTTTCTCACACACAATCCAAATAACTTTGCAATAGAACATGGTGTCGGAAACTCAAAGACTGATAGCTACAGGGGCTCATTGCTAGTGAATTAAATAAAAGAAATAGATATAAAAGAAAAAGGGCACAACATTAAGTTTCGTGGATTACAAATTCTCAACAGCACAACTTCACAGTTGATGAATAACAGCATTTAAAGTCGCACGCAGCATGATAGACATAATGGCAAAAAGGATGGCGACAAATCTTTGCAGTAATTCATAGTAAGTGTTTAACACACTGACTGCAGAATTCTTTTTGAATTACTACTTAGATGCAACGCCTTAAAGCATAATGAAATACCATTGAACCAAGATAATTGTTATTAACATACAGGGCTTTATTAGTATAATATGATTCGAAGATTTAAAAGTATTAAGTAAACACATTAGAGCTTGAGAAAATCGCAGGATGCAGCAGAAAACAGACGAACTTCCACCCCGCGGAAATCGCGGGATTGCAGTCATAGGGTTAAAGAATTTGCCTTTCGAAGCTATATACGCTCCGCATGTTGTTATTCTTGCAACTGAATATTTTTGAATTTTTATTTCATTAAACTTGTAGTGCGCGCTTTATCATGCGTGTCTTTTCTTTCACGTAATTTACTGGTAATGAGCCCCCTGAAGTGATCATCCCTGGCGTTGATGTTTCATGGTAAAAGTTATTTAACTTTAAGTGAACCATCACCTCTAGAAGTGTGTCACTGGAGTGCCGAGCCATCCCGTGTAATTGGAAGTGGAAACAGATCTTTGTGACACAATAAAGTTAAAACAAATATTTACAGTATTTTAAATTATGTTTATTTTTTTAAAAAAAGACTTGCCATTTCGATTGTCAATCTTTGGTTATTTTTCTGGTAAAACTGTAATTCTCTCAGTTAGGATCATCTACGACTTCTTGACAAAAATTTTAAACAAATAATTTTCTAGAACTATTTTAAAGGCTGCTCTGAACTCTTTAAAATAACTGAAAATAGTGAAATCAATAATTCTCTGGAATTTCAATATTAAGGTTCTACAGCAGATGCCTAGAAATTTCTCAGGCAATTCTAGAAGCTGTTAAACGGTCTCCAAATACGTATCTGCCTTAACATTGAAGGAATAAAAGTAATGCCTTCTCAGTTTGCCAACCATTTCCGTCCACTTTTATATTTGTTCCGTTGTTAAATTTTGTTTATAGCTGATAGAAGATGTCAAAATCTATTATTTTGCAAATCCTGAGCTCTTCAACATGCGCAAATCAGTTTTAATCTCACCATGAGGACTGCATTACTTTTTCTGCCATTTTCCTTCATGCAACACTCAGGAGAGACTGCTCAACACTTTGGTTTTAGAGCATTAATTGACCTTCTGCGAGGAAAACACAACAAAGTAGGCAGCAGGCGCAAAGAAATCGTGGAAAAGGATGTATATTGAACAAATTTTGTATCAGATATTGCAAAGTTTACAATAATTATGCAAGGTTAACATAGTAAATTTTACATTTTTAAATATTAAGATTGTTGGTTTGTTGATTTTTAAAAATAGACAAAAATGATGTGATGACAAAAAGAAGCATATATAATAACAACATAGCATTAAAAAGATACATTCGATAACCAGTGCTACTCTAAAGAATAAATTAATTTTAAACGTCTATTTTAATTTCATCATATAGACCAATTTGTAGATCTATATCGTTTATTGTTCAAATCTGTGAAATAAATTTTAACGGTATTACAACGGAAAACAAAGCTATTTTTTCACTTTTCTTGAAAGAAGTAATTACAGAGTTTTTTTAAACATACTCGGAGCCATTGAAAAAAATATACAGGGTGCCCCTGAACCAGATCGATGAAATGAGAGGAATGATAATGCATACCATGACAAAAAAACTTTAGTACAATTGAGCAAAATAGCTATATTTATTTAATCCAAAAACAAAACATACGAAGATTTCTAGTTTAACATAGAAAAGAAAGCTAAATAATTAATGACCTATTTCGATGTTCCAAGGTAGTTGTTTAAAGTGTCGTCTCAAGATGTTTTTGTCCGACTCATACTGGTGGATGAGAAATTGTTGCATCCTCTCATGAAATTTATCTTGGCTGCAATAATATTACTCCTTCCTCCTCTCAGGGAGTCGCACACTGGTGTTAAACGTGGCCGCAGAAAGAGAAGCATGGTATGTTGAAACTCAAAGTACAAGAGTCCAAGAATGTCGCCTGGTGGCGTTGCGCGTTACTTCTTCGAGTTTATATAATATATTGCTGGCCTCTTTCTAATGGCTGTCTTGTGCTGTGTGTATTCTGTGTTGGACTTGTGATATCTTCTATGCTGTCTACACCAATAGCTTTATATGTTCCCTTCACGATGGAATACCTATAAAAGTTGCCTTCGAGCCCTTCTCTGACTGGTAAGAGAAACTGTTGATTTTAATACCGATTGCATATTTGCGAATATTCGAAGTTTGAACATATTGGATTAAGACCAAGGGACCTAAGAAACCAATAGTTTTCAAGAACGTCGCCTGGTGGCGGGCCTCAAGGCAGCTTCCATTACTTCCAATTCACCACCGATCTCAGAAATTGCTGCATTCCATAAAGTGCAGAGTTATGTTATCCAGTTGACAATGTGTAAGCAAAATCAGTCTAATTTCGATATACATTTTAATAAAAACAGTTCTAAATAAAGAAGAAAAGGGGGTAAATATGCTTGTTTTGTTTGTAACTTTTTTATTGTATTTCATTCTATTATGATTCCTTTATGATTAGAAATACATTGTACTTATAACGAGAAATCCGTTGAGGAACAGTCTTCAGCCAAATTATGAATTGATATTTAAATGCACTTTAACTTTTATTATTAGCCCCCGGATTGATTAAAGAAAATTTAACACCATCATATTTTAGGTCAACTCGATGAGACATCTGAATCAAATATTATGCCAATTGGTACGTTTGTTACATATGTATTTTAATGAACCCTCTCTAACCTGAGTAACTGGACTACAGTCGTTGATTTACCAGTACAGTCGGTAAATGAGAAAAAGTGTCCAATTTTCATCACACACTCGTTTGACTTTATACATATAGAAAAATTTATACGAAGCAAGTACAGTAGAACCCCGCTAATCCGAATTCATTAGGATCGGTGTCTGTTCGGATTACAAAAAATTCGTATTACCCGAAATTCGGATAAAGACAGAAAAGAAAAAGTTGTGTGCTAAAAAAAATGTAAGCTATAAGTACTCAGTACTGCTATCTCTTCAATTCTTTTAATCAAAAGCAATAGGAAGAGAATATGTCTGCCTTTTCATTACAATAATGGATGTGCTCCTGTATGAAGTGACTTTATCCTTGAATTATTGCATTAGTTTCTTCAATGTGTACAAAATTATGCATGCTGAGAAAGTACTTTTTTGTTTTTAGTATGTATATTTAAATCTTTTCGGGTAATCTTTTCAATTATATGTAATTTTCGAAAATAAAATCGGTTCGGATTAAGCGGATTTTCGGATTAGCGGGTTCTACTGTATATGCATCATAAAAGTTGCGGTGGTTTTTTTTCATTAACTGCAACAATAAAATGATTTGAAACGGTATTAAAGTATTTTGTAAAAAGTGAGGTTCGTATGGTTTTTATAATTATTGAATAATTTTCACAAAAAACAAAAATAGGAAGATTAAAACTTACTTTAAAAGCCCCTTCCATCCCACTATTGCCAATGAAAAGTTCCTGGACTTGAGAAGCTCCTTCCAACATCACTTGACGTGGATTTCTTGGAAATAATTGGTCCCCCCACCTTGGAAGGTAGCTGCTGGCCGAACCAGGATTTAAACTTCCTTCTGCTTTGATAATGGTCAAAGCATCAATACCTGTTGGAAAAGCATTCTTGTTAAAGCATTCACTGTGCTAATTTGTGTGAAATAATAGAAAAAAGCTTTAAAAAACGTGCTTTTGGTGACATGCGTTACATAATAATTTTTCCCCAAAGTGTCGACGTCAACACAAAATCATAAAATCTTGAGTCGTTGATATAGATATTCAAAGCAAAAGCTAATTTTAATCATATTTACGGTATATTTAAATATTTAAAGAATGTTTGAATGTTTAAGGAGGAGGCTACGCTGATATAGAAGCATCTGGCATGTAGGCAAATTAGCCATCATTGGCCATGATGTGTCATGTCTCTACTCCACTGCATTTTGGGCGTTATGATGAAAACTTCCCTATTTTACATTGGTTGAAATTCCAAGTACGAAAGAAAGTGAATTTAAGGAAATAATTTTCTTGTATCATACGACACGTTCTTACTGATGATGCGAGCTTCAAATAATCAGCATGTGCATTGTGATTACTAACAATTCAAGGCATGAAAGAAGATGAATTCTCTAGTATAGGACAATGTTACCTTGCACAATATGACGCATTCTCACCTACCTCTTTTCATTCTCGAGTTATCGGGATATGCATGTGATAATATCATTGCAAATTTCCAGTGTCAATGAAAATTGAATGTTAGCTAAATGTTGATATGCATTCTACGAAGAATTCTTACCTCTCATGCATGCCTCTACTACATCGGAATGATCTTCTAAGTTAATGGATTCGTTGGCACAGCCCACCTTCTCTGCTACAGCGAAACTTCGCTTGATTACTGAGTTTTCATCATCCATGAGCAACCACATTGCTGAAGCACTTTCCATAATATGACGTTTATAGTACCCTCTGGCGAACTCTGTTACGGACAGCAAACTAACCATAACAGATCCTGCACTTTCTCCTGCTATAGTGACACTGTCTTTGTCGCCACCAAAGTTTTCAATTTCATCTTGTACCCACTTGAGGGCGTAGATGATGTCCCATATGCCTATAAGCAGAAATGAATGATTAGCTAACAACTAAGAAATTAACGATGGCAGATTCTGCACTTTATCTTGCTATAAGTTACATCGTCCTTGTCGCCACTAAAATTTTCAACATTGATGTATACTTATTTTTAGGGGAGAGATAGTGTCTCCTATATATTCAAACAGAAATCAAAGCAATAGAGTTAAATGCAATTTCAAAGGGAATTTAAATGGATATTTGTGTTGCATGTTGTCGGTTTTCCTAGAATCGATACTTATATGCTATAGAACAGGTTGTAATTCTTAAATCTATTACACCAAAAAGGCTCCAGTATTTAGACGAATTCAGGAGAGCAATCATGAATCACGGAATTCTCTGGAAGCGTTATAAATAATCCATGAGACAGATACAGTGTGGCTCAGCGGATAATATTTTGAAAACAATCTAATAGATGGCAGTTGAGATCCAACTTGGTGCGCATGATTATTAGAGCAGGAAATTGTATAGGTATGTGTTTCGTTAGCGAGCGGTGAGTTTAAGTGTGTTGTTCGGTTGCGATTGTCACAAGCGGAAATGAATAAATAAATATTCAACAGATATTCAAGTGTTTATTGTGATCGAAATGGCAAAATACCATGAAAATGTTAAGGCAGTTCAACGGGTATAAAAGGAGGAGTTTCACAAAAAGGACCGGCCGGACAAAAGGACCATAAAAATAGTAAGCCAATTTTCGAAATTTCCCAATGCTTCGTTTTGTTTTTCTCCTCCACGTTTCCATCAAAAATGTGTTTCAACTCTCTTCTTTAGGCTGTATAACAAGTTCAAACGCACTGGATCGGTGCAAGACGATAAAAAATCAATGACCACGGCCACTGCTTCTGTCAAACGAAGCAAAAGAGAGAGTCAACGATGATTTTTTTTTGCTTCTAATCACTTACTTATGCACTTAAACTCACCGCTCGCTAACAAAACACTGTGGAAATACACTGAAAATTTCTTCATGATTGCCACAAAAGTGCCCTAGAAAGAGGCATTACTTACGCTTTCTTTGATAGACGTTAACGTGCTAGTAAAATATGGCAAGCGAGGCGTAACAGGGGTTCTCAGCTTCTCAGCTCTCCCGTGACTTTTATGCAGCCACAGGAACCCGTGTATCACAGGTGACTGTTTCCAAAAGACTTCATGAGACAGGTTGTTTGCAAGAAGACCTGCCGTTTGCGTCCCGCTCACTTCTACGAACAGGAGTATGCGTTTAGCATGGTGCAGAGAGCATAGAGATTGGAGTATGGATCAATGGGCGACCGTTCTCTTTACTGATGAGTCCTGGTTCAGCCTTAACACCGATTCTCGCCGTACGTTCATATGGAGAGAACCAGGGACCCGTTACCTACCCTCCAATGTTCGCGAAATCGACCATTATGGAGGAGGGGGTTTAATGGTCTGGGCAGGCATCATGTCGGATGGCCGAACACCTCTTCATGTCTTTGAAAGAGGCACTGTGACTAATGTGAGGTATAGGGATGAGATCTTGGAGCCCTATGTTTGCCTTTTCAGGGGTGCAGTTGGCCCTGATTTCATTTTAATGGACAATAACGCGAGGCCACATAGAGCTCTTCTGGTTGACGAATTTCTAGAGAGTGAGGATATTCGCCGGATGGATTGGCCAGCAAGATCTCCAGGCCTCAACCCTATGGAGCGCTCTGGGGAGGGCAATTGCAACTCGCAACCCCCCTCCGAGAACCATCCAGGAAATGAAAACAGCGTTGCTGAACGAGTGGGAGAAATTGCCACAGAAAATGATAAACTGCCTTATTTCAAGTATGAAGTCAAGCTGCAAGGCGTGTATATATGTAAGAGGGGACCATAACCCCTATTAACCCATTTTTTTGTTTATTCTGCAACCGCTGTATCATAACTTCAGACTCCAACGAGTGTTACGCACGATCGTGCGTGTGTATTACAACTGTTGAATGGTTATTTGTTTTGTATTGTATCAATGTATGTACATATCAAATTTCATTAAAATCGGTCCAGTAGTTCTAGAGATAATCGACCAAGCCTGCAAATTCTCTTAATTTCTTACACCAGTGTAATTTCCCGATGGGTCATTTTCAGAGTAACGAAGGACAGTCACATCGAAAATTACGAAATATTTAAATAGTGTATTTGATTATCTTGTGTACATGTCAGTTCGGCTGTATAACTACGCCCGTTTAATTTATAACCACCCTGTTGATACATTTCACTGATCATTGAATAAAATTCATTGAGTTTCTTTAAGGTAAATCCGTTTAGAAGAAAGCCTTGCTGAACCATAATGAGCATTTATGCTTATATTATATATACAATATAGTTATTTTTGTACTCCTCTTCAATTAAATATTTTCATATAATATAGGGTATAGTATATCATAAGATATAATATTTCTGGGAATAGTCAGCAAGTGCCAATGAACAGGTGCAGATTAGGCCAATGATTAATTTAAATGGAGACAATTGTGTCTAAAAATGACTTTTGGAAAAATATTTTCGGTTAAGAATTTTTTTAAACCATGTGAACTGTAATTGTTGTAGTAATTTTTGTTCTATGTCACGTATCATGACGGGCATTTTAAAAATATAATACGTGTCTGCCCTTTTTATAAAAAAAATTAAGCTAATTTTTTTCATTAAAGAAAAATACTTGTCCTGTTTTCTAAGACTGATACCAAAAAATATGTCTGAAAAATTCTTTTTACGTGACTTTCAAGATGTAGATTTGATTTGTAGATTTGTGAGTAAGGACAAAAAATTAGTATTTTTTCATATCTAGAAAAGGTTACAGCGTTATGTACTTCATGCGAGATTTTTCGAATTAATATTTATTTTTGTTATTATTTTAAATCTCAGAAAAATTTATAAATTTTCATACTGCCTTTGCATCTAAAAAATTTATACGAATTAGATAATAAGCAATGTTTGATTATATATATATTTAGTTGGAAATATTTGAAGTAAATGTCAACATCCGTTAGCAGAGGAATCATTACTTGAAGGGGAATTTTCAATTTATTTAAGAAGCAAATATTTGTTAAGCAGATTTTGTCATATTAATATATATAATTGAAGAAATAAAGTTGACTACGCTATTAGTTCTTAAAAAAATTAATTCCGCATAATCTACTGGAGTGTCACATATATCGAATAATTAAGGTTTTTCGTTTTTCTCATAATTGACGTCGGACTTTTAATTTCACTCAGGACGTGACTGGTAGTTCTGTTAGTTTTAAATTGTTTTATTACTAACAGTATATCAAAATCCACAAAGATTTTTGAAGTTAATATTTTTAAAAGTGTGTTTGTTTAAATGTCACTTTACTGAAGTTTGACCAGTTAAAAAATCACATGTTAACAATATCTTTTCTGTCCAGTGCATTCATATTATCAGTATAAAATTATCTGTATCATTTCTATTATGATGTGTGAAAAAGATGATTAGATAATAGTAATTTAACAAACAAATAATTGCTTTTACGAAGTTTTATATATCAATAATGTGTAAAAATCCGAAATATTTGCAGTTTCTTTAAAAATCAAATAAGGAGAAAGCGCTTATTTTTTTTAATCACATTTAGACAGAAATTTTCTGCGCTCCTGTGTGTTATAATTTTTTGCTTTTGGGGATTAATTTTCCAAAATTTCCTAAAAATTTGTTGAAGAATTCTCATAGCTTCACTGGTATTTTTTTTCTTTGGCTGCTTATTTTATTGTTTTTATTCTGTTCTATTTCAATAAAACTTCAACTATCTTTGCTAACACTCATCCTCAAAATTTCAATGCATTTTTGTTTTTTAGAAGTCGAGAAAAATAACATTTTGTGATTAAATCCCGTCGAATTAAAATCAATATGTTATTTTCCTGCTCGTAAATATACCCATAGGAACTTACCGACGTTTCCAGGCGCTGTGGA
>BGPR01036026.1:0-15703 GCA_013235015.1 Araneus ventricosus
TAATGATTTATGATGATAAATTAATTAATCAGCATGACAACGAACAGAACATGTGTAAGGCCACAGAAAGAACACGGGTTAAATGTCTATCACAATTCAAAATGATTTCTTTAAGGGAATTATGAATATCAGATTATGCATAAGAGATTCAATTGAATTCTTCATGCATCGTTTACTCGTATGTACTCTTACTTGATGATTTCTATGATATGACTTGACTTAACTTATCAAAAGCTTGAAATCATTTTTTTCTTTAGATTTTCTTTAGCATCTTTTATTTTCCATTGCACACAAAACTAGCCGCAACCATGATTACATTACTGAAATTCTAAAATCTTCTCTCTCTCGTTTACAATAATAAAAATATCTATTTTAATCGTATTCTCTCAGATACATCTATGTTTCATCGAATATTGCATTATTTTCATATTTAGCAAACAAAGATTTATCATACATAGTTCTGCATCGAGATTTACAATCGGAAATATATCTAAGAGAAAGACTTTGGCTTTCTAAAGATAAAATTCATTGTTTTCAACTTAAAATTCATTAATTTAATTACAATTGAAACTGAGCACTTAATTGATTTTGTAATACTTCTTTGAGTCCATGGATTTTCTTTTAAAATTTAAGATCTTACTTTAGAAAGGTTTGCAGAAACCTTCTTCTTTTTTGTAGATATTTTTATAGTTCCAAATTATTTTATAATTCTTTCTTCAAAAGATTATATTTGCTTTAGATATTGTAATTAGTACTTGCATTTCCTTTATAATTAATAAATTTACGTAATTTTTAAAATCTTTAAAAAATTTTGATTCTTAATTTTTATAAGGTTTCTAAATAGCAGAACAGGAAAATTTCTCTTCGGAAAAAAAGAAAACATAACTTTCGATTCTTCTTTTACGCATAAACTTCATGTTATAATAAACTTCGTAATATCAGGTAACAAATAGTTTGTGTTTCAAACTGTTTTAAACCAAACAATCGTCTACAAAGTTCATTAAAAATAACTAAAAACAATGTGTGAAGAGCCTCTATATTTCTGGTTCTAACACCCCAGAATCAATTAATATCTCATCCTTTCACAAAATTTAAGACAAAATTTCCACTCATAGCCTTAGCGAAAGTTTCCTCACGTCTTCTTAGAAATGGAGGTGATTCAGAAGGTACCAGTGGCCAGGGCCGGCCCAAACTAAAACGGGGCCTAGTTCAAAGTTGATTTGCGGGGCCTTGCAACAAAGTTCGTATAACAAAATAATGATTTATTGCATTTTGGTAATTATTAAATTGCTCAGATTGGAAAAGGATGTAATTAATAATTAAATATAATTCATGCATAAGGAATATAAGAAATATAATTTTAAAAATAATTTTTAAATTTAATATGACCAATGTATAAACTTTAATGCTAAAACCGTTAAAAACATTATCCTACCCGAAATCAATAAAGAAGTTAATTTAATAATATTTATTAATCAGCCAAAAATAATTATAAAAAGGCAAAGATTTAACCCTCCAGAAGTCGCGCGTATGTACGAGTTACTTGTATCGTGCATCGTATTATATATTTATATCGTGTTATTTTACAAAAAGGAATGCAATTTTTATTTATGTAATCTGTATTTAATAGTTCTATACTAAATAATGATTATATAAATAAAAGTGTACTTAACTTTATAAAAGAACGATATAAGCAAGTAATACGATGCACAATATAAGTATCTCCTACAATACGCATGTGACTGCTGTTAGGTTAAATAATCCAAATATTCAATAATTAGTAATGTAATGTTATACTAGACAAATAGTAGTTCGAATTATATTGGATTTCGATTAAACATGTACTTTTCTAGCTTTTATGGAGGAAAATTTCTCAATGGAATTAATTTTATTAGAAGTGTATTTTTCGATGCTAAGAAATGCAAGATCACTCAGACCATCTCCCATGGTTGCTCGAGAAAATGACAATATTAATATCAGTTTACTGAATGAGTGTTTACAGCTAGCAACAGACACTAAAATTGTTAAAAGTATCTGAAATGCATTTCTCAGATTTGGGAAAAATTACAAAATATTTTTACACTTTTTGATTCAAGTATGAAAGCACGCAATTTTTTATGTGCTTCCATTATTGTAGAACGAGGACAGAAACGTACTGAATATTCAATACGAGAAAAGTATAAACTTATAAGTAACTTTAAATAATGGAGAGGTAGCTCAGTCATTGGGACTGAAGAGGATTCGATTATTTGATGCAAGTGCAAATTAAATAATTTGACATTCACATTTTGAAACAGCTATTTGAATATGCTAATTAAATTCAAGCAAAAAAAAATTCTTCAATTATTTTTTACGAACACATGTTGTAGAAATGTGTGCTGTCTTCCTGATTTTGTAAGGAAATATTAAAAACTGTTCAGTTTCAAAACATTTTGTGCTAAAATTAAAATTAAAAAATGAGAAAATAGGTTCAATTAGAGTTTCAAAACATGAAATTTCTAGAAACTTTAAATAACTTTTATCCATGCAGACAATTGAAAGAAAAAGTTCCTCCCGGTCTTTCTCTTTCAACTTAGATTATGAAATGAATTCTTAAAAGTTGAGCTAATTATTTCTTCATATTTAATAACAAATAGACCAAAAAGATTAAACTAAAAAAGATAATCACCTGATCACAAACTTGCCTAAAATTATGCACAACCTACTGATATTTTCGGTTTTAGGATATTTAAATTGAATCCATCTTCAAAGTGCTTTAAAACATTTAAAACTTACACAAATGATTTTGATATGTAGTTTGACAAAATAATAAAGATTTCAAATAAGTAATATTTTATAATGAAAACTGCACACTGTAAAAGAGTAGAAAACACCACTTGTACTACTTGTGTACAAAAATATTGTACTACAAAAACAAAGGGTGCTTGTTAAGAAATTACAAAACTTTTTAAATTAAAAAAATTAAAATTAAATTAAATTTCTTTTTGGAAATACAAAAGGAAATGTTGTTTAATGAATAACTATAAAAGAAAAAGAGATAAAAAATAGAATATTTTATTTTGCTGTACGGCTGATATTCTCAATTTAAGTTCAATGTAAATGTGGAAATTTTCATGTCGTTACCGTTCACCGTTGAGGAGGAGTTGTTGTGACAGACACATACACAGACACATGTATTTTCTGTTTTATATTATGGATATAGATTATGAATAATACGGAATTATGAAATCATTTTTTTATTCTTCACTACGAGATGTCGTCGCACGTATGGAATTAAATTCAATTATAATAATAAATTAACTTATAATTAAGCTCCGGGAGTATTGAAATAGTGCATTTTCGTCGAGAACACACACGTGTAGAAAATTTCAAAACTCTAGGAAATCAAGATGTGAGTGGAAATTCCATTAAAAAATTCCATCTCTATTAACCTGAAACAGGCCAGGCTTTCTAAATGTATGTGAAAACAGCGGATAAAACTGTAAAAATAAATGCAATCGATTTACATCGATTCTTATCCGACAATATAAAACTTATCTGAAATCTTTTGCATTTGTATCAAACTGGCATTACACCACTTTAAATCATAAATAAAGAATAAGTTGCGTATTTCTTATGATCTTGAAGAATTTCAGCTCCCTTTCCCTTCATAATTGAGAAAATACCTCAGTCAGTTTTCTTGCTCACGCATACGAGTGACCTAAACAATAAATTATACTTCCCAACAATCATTATATACGTAGAAGGCAGGCGATATAAACTGTGACGCTTCCTGTAGTTGGCCAGAAAAAAAAGAACTTCCTACCTCCTCCAATGTGAGCGTTCATTACCGCTACACGCCACGCAAATAGCGAGGTGCCGTTCGAAGCCATTCCATTTTAAACCATACATTTAACAGAGACACTGACGACCACTCTGATCCAGTCACTCCTATCCCGTCGGTGAACGTTTGCTGAAGTACTTCTATCCAGTCCAATCCTCCCACATATGTATCCATCCCCAGTTTCCGTTTCATGGACCGGCAGCGAACACTTAAGATTGTGGAGTGATGAAATTCAGGAACGCTGTGTCTGGTTTCCACATTCAAACTCGGTTTTGGCGCGAATAAAATATCGTATATTAAGACGTTCATTCACGACCGCTGCACTCCAATCCGTTCCATCTTCTGCCCATAGATTTAGGCAGGTCATTCGCGACCGCTCCACTCCACGCTGATCTAAATGAATAAATTTAATGTTTCTGAAACTTGTTGTGGCCATCAAAGTTCATTAGTAATTGGATTCTTAAGCTAACCTAACTCCTTGGTGTTATTAATAGAACCCTTTTGTGCTGGGGTTTGGGGGATATAACAGTAGGGGATGCATTAAAATATTAATCAAGGGGTACGCCAATGAAAAAAGTTGGGAAACGCTGATCTAAATGAATAAATTTAATGTTTTGGAAACTTCTTGTGGCCATCAAAGATGACGGACTTTTGGCGAGTAATTTCATGTATGGCGCGATTTTTAAGATTCATAGTGCGGGTATTATTATATCACTTCTATATATAATATTAATCTATATATAATATTAATCTACCTAATACTGCCTTTGTTGTTTTCTGGGGTAATGAAATCCTCTTGCTCTGTAAAATTGTGTTAGTGAGGAAGAAAAATCCCACTCAGTATACATGTTGCATTCACGTTACTAAAAAGTTAGATATTTATTGTTCTTTCTTGCGAGGAAATTCCCAGCTGGCGTTCAAGCAGTCACAACATCTACACAAAAGAATCTGCGAAAGTGATCACTTCTATATATAATATTAATCAGCGTTGTGCATAAAAAGAAATAAAATCAAAGAATGTCTTCTAGAGTCGTGAACTTCCATAGTATTGTGCACAACAATACAAATAAATATATAAATAAAAAGGGCAGTTAAATAATTTGAAATCTTTTTTTTTATTAAAAAAAATTTGTGGTAATCTATATCATGATTTTTTAACGTTCTTAATTGATTATAGTTTTATAGATCAAGAGAATTTGTGCTGATTTAATTTCCTACAATAACTCTTAAATTATAAGATATTTAATATTGAAATGTTGGTAAATTTGTTGTTGATTATTATTACGATTTTTCATGATGTGTTTTATGATGTGTTTTAAAATGTTGTTGTTTTTAAAATTCCCGTAAATTTTATCTGGTTTGAAATTTGATCTTGAGGAACGTGTTGACTTGAAAGCATATTTACGGTATAGCAAAATATTTTTTTATGGTGGGGATGGAGAGCATTAAAATAAAGCATTGACTCCCTCTATTCTCAGATCTTTGAGGATCAGTCTCTTAAACCACAGACCGTCAAAGTGAGTTCCATAGTTCAAACAATTAATTCAGAAAGAATAAAAAAAATGATTAAAAAAACATCCTCCATTCTCAATCCTCTTGGGATCAATTCAATGCAACGCAGACTTTCAGTAGAGCATGAACAGAAAAAATATATTGAATGAGCCGATGCACAATAAACAGGAGTGGCGTCAGAGTTCGCCCGATGGGGGCACAAATTGCTGTACGGAGGGATGGGTAATGAGGATACTCTTAAATTTTCGCCAGATGTTTATTTATATACTAACTGAATAGCCCGTTGCGTGAAGGGGGTACAAAAATTTTTTCGAAGGGGGGCTCCTGTCCTCCTCTGACTCCCCACTGGAGCCACCTTGACAATAAAGTTTAGAAAAATTATTAAAATTAAAGAAATTCACGACGAAAAATTGCAATTTACAAAGAATATCCATCCTGAAAACATTGTCCTGCTAATACCAAGTAAGCATTTTACCGGGGACTAAAGGCTTCGAAAGTAAAATTCGCACCATATGTTTCGCGCTGCATAGCCGTATTTGGAATTAAGCTGAAATCAGCCAACCAACCAACCGTCGAAAGTTGCCGCTCATTTTAATCTTCCCCTTACAACGTTGGGCACTTACCGCGCCATTTAGAGCGCCGATATTTGATAGTGGACGCCACGGTTGCCATTTTCTGGAAGATATTTCTAGATACCAACCCATCTTATATATATAGGATGTTTAAAAAATGGCCAAACTGAAAGAGTATATGATAAAAATCCAAAATAACATAGGATCATAGGCGCACAATCGCAATCTGGAGGCAGCAGATGGTATTAAAAATCATGCGTAATAAAACAACGACGATGAGAAATTTTTCTACAATATTTTATTTAGGGACAATACTGCTACGGTAGTTTCTCAAAGTTTTTTGCTCGATTCATTGATACACGCCTTAAATAGACGATATACGAAATGAAGCACCTTCTTAAAAATACCAGGCATATTTCGAACACATCCTTCTGCCTGACAGATTCTTTCTACTATATCTTCCTTGACGAAACAAGTGTTTTATGCCCTAAATCCTTTTAAAAAACTCCATAAGAAAAGTTCAAAATGGACGCTTAGATGAATCACGGTGGGGATTCGTGAATCAGGAACTTATTAAAACGAGAATTGTTTGCTTTATCTAATGGTATTTTCTTGAAAAAAAAAGCATCGATTGGCTTTTTATGATCATTATTTCTCATGAATCAGCCAGAAACGTGCGAAATCTCACCCAAAACGACAGAAAACATTAAGTAAGAAATTTTCCAAATTTTAAAATTTGGGCTTCGAGGTGCCACAAAATCGAATTTGGGACACAAAATCGAATGCAATTAAATTTTAAAATAATTTCTACTATTTAGTGCATTGGTTATTTTAAGTGTTTAAATTGGTACAAAGTTTTGAATAGTTGGGGTAATTGGGGAAAAATGGCCAAAAAGAAAGGGTATTTGATAAAAATCCAAAATAACATAGGATCATAGGCGCACAATTGCAATCTGGAGGCAGCAGATGGTATTAAAAATCATGCGTAATAAAACAACGACGATGAGAAATCTTTCTACAATATTTTATTTAGGGACAATACTGCTACGGTAGTTTCTCAAAGTTTTTGCTCGACTCATCTGCTAGATGAAGAAAACGTCTAAGATAGAAACATCTGGCTATCGTGGTGGGCATGCGACTGGTCCACCACGACAAATTCAGCACCAATCTACTAAATAATGCAATTTCAAGTCGATTTCGCACCACAATGCAGTATGCCAAATTTGCCAAAACCGTTCATTAATGCAAACACTTATTTAGTTTAACTACATCTTTTCCCAAATTGCTCTATGTGATATCTGTTTATTGTATGTTGTCACAAAATGCCATATCGTCGTTGTTATATCAAAATATCGCATGTCAAAAACCTCACACAGCAAAACATACGGAATTTTGATAAAAGATCTGGAACCACTAGCAACGTATAGAATTTTCTGAAGTTATAAAACAATCACGTACCACATACAAAAGTTCGTGAGCAGATCTGTCAAAAAGTTTCTTGAATTAATAAAACGATTTGGCAAACTTGAGAGTTGACATTTTGATATAACCGAGGCGAGTTTGCCAAATCATTTAACATATGAATACCCATTTTTTTACAGCAATGCGTCAGGGATATATATCGCGCTTAGCTGAACTGCCAAATATATGTCAATGCGTACTTACTTCGGAAGGTATTAGCTGCAAAATTATTATAATGAGTACAAATCTATGAATGGTAACTAAGCCATGATGGCATTTAAATGCTTGAACTACGGTAACTAAATACATGAGCAACAAATGAGAAAATTAGCTTCAAAACACTATTAACGATATAAATTACGGTTGAAATCTAGAAGTTGGTACGCAATTGTAGTTGGTATCCAATTAAAATGGGGCCAAATCGCCAAAGCTAATACAAGTAATACTTGCATATAGCTTTGGCGACTTGGCTCCAATGATATGCAGCGGTCAACGTCTTGCTTTGGCGATTTGGCAGCGTTTTAAGAGTGTGTACCAACTTCTAGATTTTAACCTAAATTACTTTCTGTCACGTATGTTAAGAGAAATAACGGTGTGAATAAACAAGCAATGGTTGAAATCTAGTTTAATGTGCCTCTTGAGTTTGTTGCCAATATGGCAATCCATTTGGCGACAAAAAGTCTTGCCACAATGCATTAAAGCTGTTATGGTTGAGTTGCCAAATGGGTTGCCATATTAGTATCAAACTCAAGAGGCACATTAAATTAGATTTCAACCATATCATATTGGCTAAAATTGATCTTCTAATCTGCATACTTAGTTATTACTGTACATAAGTTCTGGCAAAGAGAGCCAATTTTCCTCAAAGACAACATGTTTATGCCAGCAGGGATTTTGTTTTTCAGCTTTAATGCTTTGTTGCTAGATATCCCAATAATAATATTTCAATCGGTGAGACGATTTCGGAAACTGGCTTGCCTTCAGAATTAAGCAAAACTATGTTCACCTTGCGAATTTTACCAAAATGAGCTCTGATTAACATAACTGAGTTTTAAATAATAAAAGAATATAGAATTAGAAGAAAAGATTTAAAGAAGAAAGAAAGAAAATAAGAAAATAAAGTAAACACAAAATAAACATTGAACTGATTTTTGGTTTATTTCATAATCAACAAAATATTAAATTAAATTGAAGGGGAGTAAATTAAATCCAATTCAAATTAAATATCCGTATGAAAATGGCTTTTAAATGGCTTTCCTAGAACTCATCAATCAACAGAATTCTTCTATTCACTTAGCATAAACATGCAACATCATATGTATAGCTCAATGCAAATAAATCTGTCCACAGATGAAAAGGCAGAATGAACTTAAGAAGATCCTTGCATTCTTCTGTATGGAAAAGGATACTCCACATTTAATACTATTCCTCGATTCATGAATAAGGGCGCAAAGTTTTCAGACAATGAATATAAATATTGAGCTGAGTAATTGTTGTTTACATAGTCAAATTTTATTTTACATATTTTTAATGAAGTGGAATGATTTTCCAACAACGAAGTTAAGATGCTTTCAATGTTATCAGGCGCATAAGTTACATATATACAAAACACTACCAAATTTAAACAAGATTGGAAAAACGGGACAACAGAACCTGAAAAATCATCGATGTGGCCTTTGTAAACAATACTTATATTTTCTAAATGTTCGTGTAAACTGCACGTTTGAAGGTAAGTCAACATAGATGTTAAAGTGGTTCCAGCTGATACAAAAACTTTCTGAAAAGTGAAGTCCAAAGATTTTAAAGGTATACCATCAGTTAAGTATCTTCTTGTTTCCGACATTAAATTGCTGTAGATTTTAATATTCATGTGAACTTCCAGATTTCTAAACATTCTTTTTACACGTCTCCAAGTTTGCGAATGGATGCCTCTGAAATTTCTGTAATTCTTTCCCTCGCATAATAAATGGATTTCCGTCATTCCAGAAGCTGTTGAAGGAAGCTGTAATCTTTCAGATGTTAGATCATGAATAAGTTTCTCAAAAAATAAGTTATAGTCAATTTCGAGAACCTTTACTTGAGAAATTTTAGCGATAACTCCTGCAAATGTCTCTGCATAGTCTTCACTCAATACCCTATTATTATTTTCTTTGACGAAACCCCGAAGGGTTAATTTTCTAATTTTATTATTATCACAGTTGAAAACGTTATTTAAAATTACTAATCCCTCTTCTTGTCCAAATTCACTTTTGATAAATATAACTGTATTTAAATTTTTTTGAGTATTGAAGAACTCGTTAAGTGTTTGAAACAACACTGTGTTTTGGCCATCACTTAAATGTTTAAAATAGTTACCAAAATTTATTACTTTGATGGACGAAAGTTGTGATGATCTCGACATTGCTTCAAGGAACAGTTTTACTTGAACAAACATCAGGTTGATGCAATTTCTTCTAACACTATTAAACTTAATATCCACATACTTGAACATATTCCCGTATTTTCTTGCTGCTTGGACTTCTGGATAGATTTCTGTAGAGCATCTGTGTCTTGATAAAATAAATTTGAAAATTTTCCATAAAGCTGGAGATCCATATTCGTGGTTCCATTTTCTGCACACTTTTGACATCGAATCTTGATCTGCTCTACTTGTATAAATGAAAACTTTCTCTATAGCTGGAGAGGGTAATTCGGCCCAATTTACAGTACAAAAGTTCTTTTCCTTTTCCTCCATTTTGCTTCTGTATATATCTTTGGATGGAAATTAAGGTCTAATGATTATTAGCTGCTTTTACAGCTTGACCAACAGAAAAAAGTCTTTTAATAGTGACAAGAACTCAGCAGCATCTTTTGTAAAGTAATCTATTTCACGTTTGAAGTATTTTACTATAAAATTGCCGAGATTATATAATTAATCAATAGAAATATTTATAACCTATTTCACAATTCAAGTATTTTAGTATAAAATTGCCGAGATTATCTAATTAATCATTCGAAATATTTATTTAGAAAAATTCAATGCTGCCAAAGATGGGATTGCCTTTACAAAATTTTTGATTGTAAACATCGCATCTCGTGTTAGTTGCATGTGTGACAGAAAATATAATACACCATCAGATAGTGATACAACTGTGGAATTTACGATAAGAGAGTTATGATATTATGAACGAGATATTATTTTTTGTACTACAAATAAAGAAATCCGAATATAATAATTAATGGTGTTAACTCATGCAACGTCATAATCATATGATTCAAATGAATGGACTTAATATCTAACTGAGCTCAATAACACGTTTTTTGGGAGCAGCAGAAGAGAATGATTTATATAGATAATATTAGAATGAAAATTTTTAATTTTCTAGGATTAAAAACAAATTGATTAAGATAATACTAAAGTGATGAGATAATTACTGGAGGCAGAGGACGGTAATGATAGCGAACGAAAACACTCGGTGAAAACTTTTGTCGCTCAAGGATCGAACCCGCATCATTGGGTTAGCATCGGGATGCGTTGGCAGTTATACTACAGGGACGCATGGATTGAAAGTGAAACAGGGGTTTTTATGATTTCGACTGCCATTTATATCGTAGTTTGAAATTTTAAAGATTGTAGAATTTTGGACTAAGGGGAGGATTTGATAAAATTTATTCGCAACTTTTTGGATGAACCTTTTTTTTCAGAAAAGCCCAAGTCGCTGACTTAAGCTATTTTGACGTTGACCTGAACGTTCTCTGGCTCGCATAAGCCATCTGCTTCATTTCTAACTGATTGCTTTTGAATCATTTCGCCCAAACTTTCATTATATTGTAAGAAGTATTGTGAACTCTACGTCTTATACTCATTTTTTGTGAAAAAAATTTGTTTTACACCACAACGAAGATAGTAACAGGCTATTCCTATGAAGCTATGCCTAACATGGCGGAAGCTACCGCTTTTGTTTCGTAAACAAACCCTTCGTTGCCATCGGCAAAAGAGAAATTAACCCCTTTTTTCCCGCCAAGTACTTTAGCGTTTTATATATGTAGATTGCGAGAAGTATATCTCCCATGAAATAAAAGCAAATTATAATTAATCGGATTACAATTAAAATATTATATTATCATCAAGAACTACAACGGTACAAAATTTCAGATCACAATTACCTAAGAAATGAGAGAAAATCAATTACAAAATTCTATCAATATAAAACCGAAAGTACTTAAAGCAAAATTTAATAAAATTTTACAAAAGCTATCTGCAGAGGAAAATAATTACATTTCTTACCACAAATAAAGATATTAATCTGGTTAACATATTTTCCCGTAAGGTTCAATTGCCAATTGGGAAGGTTCTTCTCTAAATCTCTCCACTGATCACAATGAAGAATCCTTGCGCTATTTTTAGCTATGTAATTCTGCACATCTGTCTTCAGGCTAGTGTCATGGTGCGTATAGGCCAGATGCAATAAGACGCAGCAGATCGATGTTTCGCTGAAGGAGCGCAGTGCATCTGTTCTTAAAGGAAAATACCTGGTACTTGTCCGCTTCGACGTATAACTTCTTTGCGCCCTTCCATCCTAATTTTTCCAGGCTGCCGGAATACAGGAATACAAGCATCCGTTTTACAGTTTCTGCGTCCACGTCATCGATGTGGACGCATTTTTACTTTCTCGTATACGAAGTATACAAAGAGAAAGTATTGTAATCGTCAAAAAATTCGAACTCGAGATTTTGACGAATCTCCACGTCTTAGACCTCCCCGAGTTCGAAAAACACAATTTTGGAATTATGTTTGTGTGTCTGTCTGTCTGTGTGTCTGTCTGTGAACACGATAACTCGAAAACTATTAAAGCTACGGGGATGAAATTTGGGAATTTGGTATGGGGCGTAGGCACTGATGTTAACGTAAAATAAGCACTGCCGGGACGCTCTAAAAGCAGTGCCGGAGCGCTCTAACCTGGGTGACAAAAGTCGGGCTCTTTTAAGGACGTTTTCACAATATTTTCTTATTTTTTCCCCGTGGAAAAAAGGCAGTACCAGAAAGGCATTGCGGCTCCACTACACACCTGAGCGAAAGGGACGGTCCGGCCCGGGTGGAACTTCGAAAAAGGCTGCAAAATCAGACATGTAGAAAAATATTTTTATAACTAGGAAGAGTGGCAGTAGCTCATTCGTCATTGCGTATATACAAAAATATTTTAGATAACTAATAGTCTTCGCCTTTTGTCGGTAAATTGCCGATGTGTGAAAGAAGGACTGCGTGGTGGAAGCGCGTTTGCCAAGTTATCTGCAGAGATCGAGGGCCCAAACGACGAAATACGTTGCAAATAAAATGATTTTTCCCCAGCAATTTAATTTTAATTTTGAAGTGTATGTGCCTCTGTAACTTGTAAAGGAAGGGTAGCATGTTTTAACTTCGCCCCGGGTGGCAAAAGTTGCAGCTATGCCACTGTAGGTTGATTGGTTGTATGAGTTTTAATGGCGCAAGAGCCATGTTTGGCTATGCTGCGCCAAACAAATGGTGAAAAAACGGAAAACATGTTGAAATGAGCGGTTTATAAAATAGAATGAATTTTTCCTTTGTTTCCAATTTAGAATAAAATCTTTAATTAGTAAACAGACAATTTAAAACAAAATGAAAAAAAACCAATGGACCAACAAATTCTAAAATACACAGGATATTACTATATAAAGTTAAAAATTCCAATGGCATTTAAAAATGTAGAAATACGTGGATGGGGATGTTCTCCCACCAAGTCTATAATGTTTACTGATACGGAGTTAAAAAACCTTAAGCGATGGTTGTAAAAAACTGGACATTCCACTAAAGTATGACGAATAGTAAGATCCACCTGGAACGTTGTACAGGCAGGACACCGTTCACCAAGTAAAAGATGTTTATGGGTTAAACGGCTATGACCAATGCGCCACTGTAAGTTTACGGAATTAGTTGTAAATATGTAGAGTGAGGTGCATAGATAAATGTTTTTAAATCCATGAACAATTTTTTTCTGCATCCAGTAATATCTACGTTAATTATACGCAGAAATGTTGGAGTAGGATCTGGGGCGCAATCCCAATATTCGAAATCTCTACAAGCGAAAATCCATCCCAGCAGTTTGAAAATTCCGACAAATCTGTATGTAAATCGAAACGATCAATTTGACTAAATTATATGTAAACCATAAATACGATGGAGATTCATATTAACCGACAGTATTTCTTCTTTACGACTTTGTTTTGATCTCATTGATTTTGATCAAAAGTTATTTTCTACTTTTCAGTACATTAATGAAAAAAGTATTTCCGAAAAAAAAATTATTATATATTTTTTTCGAGAATACAATATACATTATTTCTGTTGCCGAGATGAAAGGTTTGAGCTTCTATATTTTCAGAGACGTTGCATGTCTTCATGCCATAGAGTGCCTTTATCATCCTGGCGTGATGTGCGAGACGCATGTCTCCCTACCAGTCAGTATATAGTTAAAAAACCCTTCACTTTCCGTGCAACAGCGATTATTTTCTTTGGCCTTGGCGTCGTCAGCCTTTGAGGATAGATTGTAAAAATTTGATTGCAAACCATGTTAAAGAAAAGCTTTAATAATAGCTGAAATTATGAAGAAAAGTAATTAAGACATGGTCGTTCATGTAGTATTAAAATTATTCGGTTGTAAGTTATGCGTAATTTTTACTAACTGAACGGTTCTTACTTTTCGGACCCGCCACCTATTCTTGTTTACGTCTTGAATTAAAAATTCATATTTTTTTAAATTTACGATAGTTCCCAAAACAAATACTGGACAGTTTTGAAATTTTTTAAAACTCATCCAAATATACAAACAGATGCCAAAACCAAAAAAAAATATTTTTATCGTACTACTTAATTAATATAACTATACATTTATCCAATAAGATGGATTTATATAAACTTCTGTTTAATTTGTGCGAGTCTGGATTTTCAGGGGTGTACTAAAAATATGAATTCATTTGAGAAATTGTGACCTTCCTCCTTATCGTTACCAGAATGCGAAAATTCTGGCTGACTGGTGATCATTAAAATCATCGAGATTGATTTTATTTCCACAAGTTATACATTATTAAAAATAAGAGATCTATCAGGTAGATCATATTCATCATAGCATTTAAAGAATATGAAATACTTCGGAAAAGATAGATTTCCATCCGGGCTCAACTTTTTGACATAGTATTATAACGTTTTTGAGAGTTTTTGTGAGACTTCCATGCAGAATCTCAGCTGTCAGAAGAGGAACCACAATGTTTAAAAGAAGTAAGCAACCTTAGTAATGTCCTGTGGGTCGTCCTCCATGCAGAAGCTCAGCTGTCAGAAGAGGAACCACAATGTTTAAAAGAAGTAAGCAACCTTAGTAATGTCCTGTGGGTTGTCCTCCATGTAGGAGCTCAACTGTCAGAATAGGAACCACAATGTTTAATAGAAGTAAGCAACCTTAGTAATGTCCTGTGGGATATCAATCTGAAGATTCCAAGGTCTTGATTTATTCCAGTGTATTACTTGTAAAATTTCTAATACTGATACAAGTGGCTATCTGCCATTATATGGGCTACCATTAACTACCATAATCAAAAACTGGCAGGTAAAGTGAGAGACTAGTAATAATTCCAGGTTTCTTTTGGGCTGATGCGTAATGTTACTGTTAAGAGATTCTTTGATGGCCCTTTATTTGAATCCTCACAACACATGGTTGTTGGCCGTCTTATCAAAGTTGATTTTATGAATAGTACCTGAACTGTAACTGTGGTACAGAAAATGGTAACATAGGGCTCTACATTCTTGTTTGTCCAAGATACAAAAGTACAAATATTTGAGAGAAATAGTTTCCAAAGAATTTCGGTAATTTCAACATTATGAACTTGGTTCAAGATGCTGGCTAAAACAAGTAAATGGAAGATAGTTCAGAATTTCTTTCATTCAAAGAACTGATAGTTCTAATAATTGTTGTTTTAGTTGATTGTTATAAAGTTATATATTTTTCCTTTTAATACGTTCCTCCCATTGGGGTCTCAGGAAGGAATTTGATTCACACGCCAAAACGCCACAGAAAACGTTGTATGGGAGCTCCTCTATATCTCGGTAACTGCATATGTTAAAAACATAAATAATGTCTTATTTTAGAGATAAATGGTATCAAAAGAAGTTACAAAAAAAAAATTGAAAATCAGAATTGTAGTTCAGCGACTACTGAGTCGCAAAGTTGGGAAAAAATACGCATGAATTGGTGACGCGATCCTCTATATCTCGGTAACTACATATGCTAAAAACATAGCTATTGTCTAATTTTAGAGATAAAGGGTAACAACAGAATTTACAAAA
>BGPR01036028.1:0-15703 GCA_013235015.1 Araneus ventricosus
TCATCGGCTCTCGGCGAAGCGAGCCAATCATATTGTCCGATTTCCTGCCTCAGTTCTATCAGGGTAGGGTTTGTAAATATGCGTCCCGGGCTGTCTAAAAATTTCCTTTTAACAGCGACGAAGGCCGGTCTGAGGCGGTTGGCTTCTTTGAGGGAAGGTGAGGTTTTGTTATCGATTAGGAGGTAAGCGCGGTGGGGAGTCAAATTATCCTAGCCAACCACAGCCCATTTCCGTGCGCCTTAAGGGAAGGTTATAGCAGAGGTGTTGTGGTGGGGTGAGTGTTCACCCAGGTTGGGAGAGTCCAATTCGTGTCGTATCCTTCCAAATTGGCTCGGTTTTATAGCAACTAGAAGGAAAAAGGCGCCTCGGGATTAAAGAGTTAAAATGAAAGCGCGTTGGAAAGAACGCAAATGATGAGAGCCCTTCAACAAGTTTTCATATGAATAGGTTAAAATACAGTTTAATTATCGGTTACCAAATTACCATTAAATATCCGCTTATATGGAAATATTAAATTTAAAATTAAATGTTTGCTTTTATCAGTTTTTACAAAAGCTTTGCCAAAATTATTCAAATGTTTTCGTGGTGCCAAACTAGCCAGTGACTCTTTGAAATCAGTAAATCGGCCATTCTGTTAAAATAAATTCAAACAGTAACAATAAAAGTGAACAATCATTTCAAAAAAATTATCACCAATACTGTTAAAAATATACGAAAACCATTGCCCACATAGAACACTCTGTGTCCAAGGACTTTCTCTGTTCTTACAACACGGCAGGCTCAGTCTTCCAAAGGAGGTCGCGACGCCCCCGAAGCACGCTCAAATCACGCTCACAGGAAATCGAATGACCGCCAAAATCGCTCCTTTAAACAGTATCACAATTTCCTTCACGGGAGGTGGGGCACATCTCTGAGATAGCTGAATCGGGGGTCTATACTGATGCATGTCATGGGATTGAGGCTCGTTTGCGTTTTAAAGGACCATTTTCATAGGAATTACAAAACAGAATTTTTTCATAATGCTCTTGTGAAACTATTATTTTTTTCCAAATAAATTAAACATTTTCTTAATCGATTTTAGCAGTTTTAATTTTGTTCTGTCTGATTTTAAAATTAATATTTATTCATCGCTAATTTCTTTAGCAACACATGAATTACTTACTAAAGAATATAAATGTGATCGTTTTTACCAAAGATACTTATTTTAAAAGATAAAAATAATTTTACTGGATGTAAATGTCGGATAAATAATGGATGTAATGATACAGTTTTGAATTTGTGATAGTTTAAATAAAATTAATTGGAATTGAAATGTATTGTAGAGGAAAAAAGTATCCACCCACCATTATTCAGCCGGTAATCATTGCTTCTTAAAACTAAAGACACCGTTTTACAAGAAATAACATGCACTAAAAGATTCTAAGGTTCAAATTTTATTAAGAGGTCATCCACATATTTAAAATGACACTAACTTCAAACTTCTAAGTGGCAAAACCATTTTTTGATGCCATAAAGAAATTTCTAATGAACAAATACCCCAGCATAATAATTTTGGTTAATATATCATTTATAGATTAGAAGATATTTGACATTTTGTGTTTTCTACATAAAGGAGTCGTCTCCACATTTACTAGCGAATGTTCTCTGCTTGTCTTTAAATGTCGGTATTAGCATTCTAAATTACTTCACACTTTAAATGTTATTTTCAAAATAAGGATCTACATTTTACAATCGGTAAATATTGATACGTAAAAAAATAAATCGATTAATATTACACCACATCAATTTATAAAGTTTTATTAATATATAAATAGTTAAAATCTTTATAAATTTAAATTGGAAAAATAAAGTGGTGGAATGATTATATTTAATAATGAAAACGTTTTAAGACGCTATCGTTTAACAGCGAAAATTGAAAATTTGATGTAACAGCAAAACTTATTGTACGAATATGTTGAAATTTTACATAGACTTATGAAATGGGCATCTGCATCGATTACTGTTGAAATTTATAAGTGTTGCTATACAAAAATGTTTAACATCAATTTTAATAAAATATTTTATGTACTCAAAATTATTTTAAAATAAAAAGTAATATAGTAAAATGTGCAGAATAATTCATCTTACTACATAAAAAAAATCATCGAGGTAAATAGTTACATTATTTCTCAAGTTACAAAAAAAAATTCAAAATTTTACTTTAATATTATAAACTAAACATTTCATTTGCTTATAATTCCGAAACCAAAAGTGCTGAGATGATGAAACTTTGTAATCCAGCATACATTTTTCTGTAGATTCGAAATATTTTATGAAAAATATGTGTTTCCTTTGGAAATTTTGAAGTTAGTGCAATTATAAATATGCATGGAATCTATTAGTAGACGTTATTTCCTGAAAATTGGTACCTTTTGTTTTAGGACAAAATGACTAGCTGTGGAATAATGCTGGATGGATCCTTTTTTTCCGCGATTGTACATTCAATTAAAATATCCATCTACAGTGTCAAAATGTATCGAAGAATTAAATGAAATAAGAGTATTCGTAATTTAATATGGAAAAAAGAAGTTGAGTAAGTGGGGCGATGGATAAATAAGTGTTATATGTTTGTTTTATATGCTTTTAGCAGCGATAAGAAATGCATGAACGTATATATTGGTAAAATTATATTCACTTTATAATCTATATATATATATAAAACGCTAAGGCGCAAAAGAAAGTAGCGGAAATAGAGGGTTAATTTGTCTTTCGTCGATGGCAACGTCTGTTACTAAACAAAACAGGAAACCTTCGCCATGTAAAGCATAACTTCATAGGAATAGCCTGTTACTATATTCGTTGTGGTGTAAATAACTTTTTCTCGCAAAAAATGAGTTTAAGACGTAGAGTTCATAATATTTCTTACAATATAATGAAACTTTGGATGAAATGATTCAAAAGAGATCAGTAGAAACGAAGGAGATGGCTTATGAGAGCCAGAGAACTTTCAGGTCAAAGTCAAAATAGTTTGAAGTCAGCGACTTGGGTTTTTCTAAAAAAAGGGGGTGGCGAGCTTTAGCAAGCAGGGTGCAGAGCCCACTAGTAATATTATATTACTAAATGGCAATATTGCATTTACCGAGATAATTCCCCCTTATATAAATTCAGAAATATCCAAGAGTGTATAGTACCAATGGGGTAAGATTATTCGATTAAAATATTGTTTAATATTGTCTCCACCACAAAAAACAGTAGATTGCAGACAAGTCACAACACTAACAGAAAAGTTTTTCTAATTAACCCACAAGGACGCGCATCGGGCCTGAGAAAATAATTGTTTACAGAAAATTAGCCCCTGAAGGGAAATAAAATTCCAGATTGATAGTAGCTGCATTCTAGGTCATTTACTTACTGACCACAGGCATTTCAAGCATTTCTCCTCATTTGTTATCTCAGAAAATAGACGGTTGGGCATCCGATGCGCGAGTTCGCGTTTCTGTGTACGATTGCAAAAGTGAACAGATAGATTGCGACAATTTATCGCTATTCGAACTACAAATAGGAGATGTAAAGATTACAAAACCTTTTTGCTGAAAATCAACTAATTAAGAATCGATTAACAAAGAAAATAATGAAATCGTTGGTGTTGAATTAGATATCGTAAGTCGAATTCTGACAAGAAATTAGACCGTGAATTTAATATTTGTGAGTCCACCGATCATTTAGATGAAGAATGGAGTTGAAAAATAGCGTGGTAAACGTAATGATAGGTGGAATTAGCAAATGGTTTTAAAAAAAACCTAGCATAAATATTAGAACATTTACACATAACATCGTCATACAACTATCCGAAAATTGCGTTGAAGTAAAAGTTGTATAAACGGTTCAAAATTCTTGGAAATGTTTATCGATGAGAAAGATTATTCATTCATACTCATATCCAAGATAATTCTTGCAATTTTGGACGGAAGAGCCAACATTTTCATAAGTACCTTGGATGTACAAGCATTCATCGATCTTCTTCATGTTAACGCCCTCCCCAGAAGAAAGTGTTTTGAAAATTATCTTTTTCATATTTCATATTCTATAACTATTGCAACAAATGTTTCCTATAGAATTAATGTAATTTTCTGATCATTTTGTTGTAAAACAGGATCCCGGGACTGCGAGGTCCGATTCGAGTCCTCGAGTAAGTGTAAAGAACGCACTTTCTCGCGGGTTAAACTTTTATGCGGTGAACTTAACATTTTTTGAGACTTTCCGCCCGATATTCCCAGAGATTGAATTATCAACAGGTCTTTCGATAAAGCCCATAGGGTAAATACTAAGTTTAAGGTACGCAAACGTTTTTCCCCACTTTCGATCGTCAATTCAATAGGAAGACAGTTTAGCCATGTCAGAAAATTTGTTTTGTTTGCGCAGCGATGTTCATATTTGTGTCTTGTGCGTGCTGGGATCATTTATTCGTGTCTTGCGGGCTCGGGGATTCTTATATTGGTGTGTTGCGCTTCGGCGTCTCGTTTTAATTGGTGAGATTTGTGCTATCTTTGATTTAAATGGTCGAATAAATCGAATTTGAATACTACTTCGTTTGGAATTCTTCGGATTAATTTTGAAATATCGGATCATTTCTGAACGGATTTTCTTAGTCTGACGTGATCTTCGCTTCTGTTGACTTTGACGAAATAACGTTTTGAGGTGAGAACTTATTTTGGAATTGAAATAATTATTTAGCTTAACAAAATTTCTCACAACCCACTTGAGATGCCGCTTGCGGCATTTCTTCTGTTCAGATGCCGCAGGCATCGCTTTCTCTCGAGACCAAGAAAAAAGCACATTGCGCACACGAAAAATAATTCTAATTTCGCCAAACCGTCTTCCTCTTGGCGACAAAAGATTGGCGGTCCGAAATGGAGAGGAACAACTGCGCTATAGCACCGTAGAATCTTAATAAGTGGTAATAACTTACGTAACATTATAAGAAGCTATAACTTTAAAATCGAGAGTATGTGCACTGTAAAGGAGGCGGGTTCTTATAAATGTTAAAAGACTGGTGAAAAAAAACTGCGCCGGGCAGAAGATGAACCTTGGTCAGATGCTTGTACTACAGTTATACTAATCATTAATTGAAATGTGGGTGCAGCAGATTTATATAAAACAGTACAATTTACATTTTTTCTGCGATAATGCTGCCTGACAGGGAGATTTTGTGCAAATTTTTTTTCCATACAATGAAAAAAATAATCGCCATTCTGCATGAAATGGTCATCCCGCACAGCATTTAAAAAACTAATTTTTCTTTGAAATGGCTGCGGATTTGTTTTTCCTTCCTTGTATTTAGAAACTGAAAAAATGATGTAATCATGTAGCTTTGAAAACGAGAATAAATAAGTTTCCAGTGAGAATGACATAACACCTTTATATAGTTAGTAGTGATATATCGTTCACTCCGGAATGAATCCGATGATCCGGATCCTCGAAAGGAACGAAAGGACTGGAGTCCGACCAAAAGGAACGAATCTGAACTCGGACTCCCCGTTCCGATCCCTCCCGAACTCCTCGTTGCATAGTGAATGAAAGCTGTTTAGGGTGGGGGAGAGAAAGGGATAGAATGAAGAATGTTGCTCTTCAAGGGAAGGAAGGCGTCTTGTCTCTGAAATCGCCATGTTTTGTTGCAGATAAGTTTCTTCGCGAGGAGCGGATGCTAAGACTCGGTTGATTTGAATGAAAGAAATCGGTTACGCTATAGAAACAGACAAACAGATCCATTTCTGAGGTTGTTTACAAAGGAACAGTGAATAGTTGGTTTGATCAATGATTTTAACCTTTTAGTTTTTCTTGATTCCAAATAGGATAAAGAATTTTTTGCAAATAATAAAGTTCAAGGCTTTTGATATCATTGAGAAATAAAAGAATTGACAATTAAAAGAAGTTGCAAGTAAAAAGTATTCATAATAATGACAATTAAAAATAATTACAACTTTTTGCTCGTAACTCAAGATTTCAATATCAAAAATAATTCCATTATTTAAATCTCGGTACATTGAAATTAATAGATTTGATAAAAACTATTTAAGAGAAAATTTTGAGTCTGTACTTTTTTCAAACAGTTACGAATTTTTGGTATACAAGTTTAAGATCAGTCAACCAATAGGAACGCTTTTTAGAAATTTTTAAGAAATAATATTTCGCCCATGTGAGTAATTTAAAGGCCACTGAATTTTTTTAATACCTTTTGGTATTGAACACTTCATTTAAATATGCCATACTGAGCAAGTGCTTACGTATCAAGTTCGGGAGAACGCCGTGCATGATCGCTGCAAGACTAACGTTTTGAAAAATTTAATTTAGAATTTTCTCTTTAAAAAGTTTTTTTATAATATATATTCAGCATTTTATTTTATTTTACTCTTTATTTCTAAACCTAATTTAATATTAGATAAATTTTAAATAATTCCTATATTAATATAATTCCCCCATACTTATATTAATTAAGTTAGAATAGGAATTTTTTCAAATTTATCCAATAATAAACTAGGTTTCGAAATAAAGAGTAAAATAAAATAAAATGCTGAATATATATTATAAAAAACCTTTTAAGGAGAATGACAGAAATTTAAATTTTCAAAACGTTAGCCTTTGGAGTGACTAATCCTGATGATAATCGAACCCGTGCCGATATAGTTCGTAACAAGGTATTGTCCCGACCTTTCTACGTAAGCACATGCTCGGTATGGAATATTTAAATGGCATCTATAATTTGCTTAAATTTAAAAGCAATTGATTCAGCTCACTGGAATATATTAAGAAATTACATTTTGTCCATATAGTTAATAACAAATTTTAATAGCCATGGATCTTTGATAACTGCAAAGAGTTCTTCTATTTTCCTTGATGATGCTTATTAGATTTTTTACTGTATGGAGCTCATCAGGATTGGGATCTTGATATATAATTAAAAAGAAATCTGAGCTGAAATTTCATTACTGAACACTTCAGTAAATATATTGTTTCGAACAAATTAAATGACATTCATGGGAAATCCTAACCAGATAATAGAAATCAAAAGTGTCTCAAAATGCTGAAGTTTCGCGCAAAGTTTCATTAAATTCACTAACGGAATTTTAAATATTTAACAGAAATGTAAATTAAAAATTATAATTAGTAATTAAAATTTATTATCCAATTATAATTAGTAATCATTAAAATTATTACCATTATAATTAATTGAAATGATAATCTTATTAATTATGATTCATAAATATTTTAAAATACAAGTTCACTAATAAAGACGTTATTATTACTATAATTACGGGCAATAAATCCATTTACGTTTCGGACTCGGAACGAATTCGCATCCGCAGTAAGACTCAGATCCTTGTCTACAAAAGGAACGAATCCGACACATCAGTAATAGTTAGTTTTCAAGGTTTGAAAATTTGTAAAAGAAATACTACCACTTTTAATATTGCAGAAACTTCTATATAAAGTTTTAAAGTTTTGCAGCAACTTAAGTCCATATCCCTTACACTATTTCGTTCATATAAAGCTACAACATTTATGTCTGGGATGGTAATTAAAAGATAGTTATTTTTTTTAAATTTTGCCAGGGTGTGGTATGAAATTTGGAATGTTTTACTATGCGAAACTGAAAGTTCTAAGATTTGTTTATTAGTATTGACCGATACAGCAGAAGATTAGGAACAGCAATGAAAGTGAAAAAATTACTGTTTACTCTTCCAACCGGTCTGCTCATAGAAGAGGGAAAAAAGCAAGTTTCTGGAGCTGAATACGTTCAGTGCTGCAACATTAGTCTTGGAAATTAAACTCTCTTCAGTGCTATGAACTCCAGAAAAACAACTCGTTCACTTTTCGCCATATCTGCATTTTTGACAAAAACATACATATTAAGACGAGCTAAGGCATGTAATATTTTTGACTCTAAGAAGGAAGATATGCAGAGGATTGTTGCTTGCGTGTGGAAAACGATAGCAGCGCCCTTATTTGTGGAAATTGGAATTCAATAGTTTGATTTCTCCCCAATAACATCCAAAACCAACCTAAGTGACGCCACGCTGGATCTTTGCTGTGGATAAATGAAATATTTATTGTTGCATATTGTTTAATCCGGATATCTTATTTAGATTTTATATATTAAAGGATTATCACAAGTTCATTAGGAATAAATGGATGAAATCTGCAAAATACTATGATTTAAGATTCCTCGAGATGAAAAAGATATGTTCAAAATTTAAGATTAACATAATATTTTTTTTCTAATTAAACTTTTGTTCGGTGTACTTAATATTTTTTGAGCTCGCCACCCGATATTCCCGGTGATTGATTTGTCAACAACTGGTTTGATAAAGCCCATAGCACCGAAAAATCTTGATCAGCGTTAAAAACATATGTAACATGATGAAGGGAGAGTACTTTAATATAGAAGATTATGACAAAACGATTTCTTCCGTCCAGAAACCGTAGTATGACGAAGCTATGACTTGAAAACCTAGAACTTGTGCACTGTTTAAGGCGGCGGGTTATTGTATAGGTTAAGAGACTGGTGAAAAATAACACTGTGCCAGGCAGGATATGAACATTGGTCAGTTGCTTGGAATGAAGTTAATTGAAGTGTTGGTACGGCAGAGTTATATAAAACAGTACCAATTACATTTGTTCTGCGATAATCCTGCCTGACGGGGAGATTTTGTACTAATTTTTTTCCATACGATGAAAAAATAACCACCATTATTCATGAAATTATTATCTCGCACTCCATTTTAAAATCTGATTACTTTTTGTGGTTTCTTGAAATGTCTACGGATTTTGTTGCCTTTCCTATATTTAGATGTGGAAAAATTAAGTATTTATGTAGCTTTGGAAACAGGAATAAATAAGTTCCCAGCCAATATCAGATATCACCTGTAAATAGTTAGTAATCATGAGTTGAAAAAATGTAAAAGTAGTTTTACCACATATAATATAGCAAAAACTTCTATATATATTTTTAGATTTTAAATTATCATTTGAAAAGTATATCCCTGTGTTCGAATATTTCTTTATAATGAAGCTAAGACTTTTATGTCTGGGCTGGTAATTGAAAATTAGTTTTATTTTGTACGGATGTGATACGAAAACCTGAATGTTTCACTGTGCGAAGCTAAAAGTTCTAAGATTGGATTATTAGTAGTGACAGATACAGCAGAAAAAAGAAGCAATAGAAGTGAAAAAATGTACTGTTTATCCTTCCAACCGGACTGCTGATGGCCCACGGAAGCAAGTAAGTTTTAGGTGCTGAATACGCGCAGCGATACTGCAAATTGGAAATTAAAACCTCTTCAGGGCTATGAACTCAATAAAAACTATTTGTTCACTTTTCGCCATATCTGCATGTTTGGCATAAAGTTAATTTTTAAGTCGAGGCAAGGTAGGTTATATTCTTAGCATGTTGATGTAACTAAGAAGGAAGTTACGCAAAGGATTGAAGCTTGCGAATTGTAAACGATAGCAGCGCCCTGATTGGTGGAATTAAATAGTTCGATTCCCTCCATATCGAACGAAAAGGAACATAAATGATGCCATGTTGGAACTTTAGTGTGGATAAATGATAGTTTTATTGTTTCATATTGTATAATCCAGATATATTAATTTGATTTTATTTATTAGAGGATTATATGAGAAGTACGTTAAGAATAAATCCATGATATCTGCAAAATACCTATAATTCAAGATTCTTCGAGATGAAAATGAAATGTTTAAAATGTTTTTACTAAATTTAGTCAAATGTGATTTAAATGAATTAAAAATTTGTAATATTTAAAAAAGTGTAACGATTTTCTCTAAAATATATTGAAATCTTTTTTTCAAAAATTTTGTGCAATTGCAGTAGCATTTCATAATACTTATAATATGGAATAATAATTCCTTTAAAATTTTTGTTTTCCGGAATTATGTAAGATTTATTCCGTGTAATATAAATTGAAAATTATTTTAAGATATTAATTTATCTTTCTGTAATACTGTCGAAAAATTTCATTTATTGTTAATATTGTTACTTATTTTAAACTGTTATGGTACTTTAAGGTAAACATTTTTTCAAAAATTTAAAATCAGTTTATACTAATGGGTGAAAATTAGATCGCGGTCACGATATTTTTAAAATGAACGAAAACAATCATTATAATAAATATAGTATCTTTTGTTTGGTTTATTAATGTATAAATCTAAATAAAGCGGATATGACGATGAAATTTTGGAAAAACATCTGTAATTCTAGCGAAAAACGTTTAGTACCGTAACATTTCCATTACCCTTTTTTTTGAATTTTTTCTTTATATTCAAAGTCATTACAATTAACTTCAACTTTCAAAAAGCTGTAAAAAATGAACCAATGTTTGGAATAACCTGAAATTTAAGCCAAGTATACTCAAGAAAGAGGGAAGTAATATGGCAGAAGATTAAAACTAATAGTTCAAAATTTTAGCAATAGATGGCGCTTTTTTAAAATATGCAAAATAAGACTCGGTGGAGCATTTTTTGGAAAGATGAAGTTTATTTTTATAACCACAGATTTGTGCCAATACTGAGAATTGCAAATTATGGACAAAGGAAAATCTATTCAGACATCAACCAGTACTTCATGATTCTGAAAAAAGTAAATCTATGGTACGGGTTTACAGCATCATTTATCGTTGAGCCATCCATTTTTTGGAGAAGTAGTCCTGCTGGCGTCAATGGTGTCTGCTAAGAATGTCTTTAGCGCAACTATGCAATTCCAGCACTTCAACAGCGTGCATGTGTAGGGATCACAATTTTCATGCAACACGGCATGCATATCCTGTACACACATTGTATATCCTGTTACGCGCCTTCTCATCATGCATTTTGGAAATAATACAATTAGCAGCGCTTATTTCACAACAAACTGGCAGCCAAGATCACCTGATCTTAATCCTTGTGACTTTTGGCTGTAAGGTTATGCGAAACATGTTGTGATGAGTGGTCCGATTGCAAAATTAGCTGAACTAAAGACACGTATTTCGCAGCGCATTCAGAACATCAGCAGAGATACATATTGGTATTTCGTGGAACATGCTATTTCTCGCTTTGAACTTATGTCAGAAAAAGGTTTACAGCATATTGAATATTTACTCAGCCTTTTGTGGTGGATTGGCTTTCAATTAAGTGTGTCGCAATTGCCGAATGACTTGGAAGTCATTGTTTTTTTCCTTAATTTAACGTTACAGTCATGCACAATGAACATTACAGTAGGTTTAAACTGCAACCCACCCAATGACTGTTACATTGGGTTGCCAATGTCACTGGAACCCGAACCCTTCTATTTTTATAACGCATAAAGAGCCATCTATTACTAAAATTTTGAAATTTTTTTTGCCATAATTTTTCTCTCTTCTCCGAGTTTTTTCAGGTCAAATTTCAGGTCATTCTGATTAGTGGTTATTTTTTACAGCTTTTTGAAATTTGAACTTGAATTATAAAAGCCCTGTATTTAGGAAGATTGAATTAATTTTAGTTACAATTCATTTCTTGTATGTTTTGTTAAGAATAACTAGTAATTTGACCTGTCCTTACGCACATACAAATAACGAGCCACTGACTGTTCAGAAGAACGCCAGCAAATTTGAGTACAAAATATGTTTACAAAGTGCACTGTTACATAGGAAAAAAGCTTCTCACAATTTTAAATTCCTATACGCACTTTGATATATTATTACAAATATTACTACAATTTGAAATATTAAACCATAAAATTGAAGTTCACTTTCTAAAGAGTCGGCTTCATTATCTTAAGAAACATAATTCTTTTAATTGCAATTTAAAAATAATTTTTAACAACATTGTAAAAATTACAAAACTTTTGAACACAATCTAAGTATACCAAGTATATATAGTTTGCCTAGGTTGTTGAATCGTCAGTTGGTCAGCTATATATATATAATGTAACGAACTGTTTTGTTAACTAATTTGAAAAAACAAAAATATTATAAGTATAACTTAAACTTTACCTAATTTTAATTTGAGTAAACTCTTATATACAGCTCTTAAAATTTAAAGATCAAAATTTGATTCCACTTAAAACAGTGCAAAGACTCTTAAGGTCTCTCAAAGTTGTTTACTTTTACTTATCTCATAATCTGGCTCTGCAACTACACCTGGGTTAATCAGGCATTCGCTCACTGAATTTAGAAATTGAACCAATACAGAAGCAGGTTCCAAAATTATTCAGACACTTTGTTTAAAACTTTTTAAGCAATCCAATAAATTAATTAATACAATCCCATAAAATTATTATTTCCTTTTGAAAATTAAACATATCTGTTTTACAAAGGAAATATCCAATGGATACACAGGGTGGACAAAGAGTCCGAAGCGAAAAAGTAACATTCCAAAAAATCATATAAAGAAATCGAAAATTATTCAGGTCTATAATCCATTTGTGAGGTATCAGTCTATACACAGGTACATTTTCTCGTAAGACGGGGCACAAGAAAAATGAGTACAAAGATTGACCGATACGTGGCCTTAATAGAAGCGAATGGAAAAGTGGGCAAAATGAATAACAATAGCAACATTTTTATTTCAATCAAAGAAAGTGTACGACAGTACATCCACCACAAGAAACAGTACAAAGCAGATAAGTCACAACGTTCAGATAGTCGTGGTATTCCGAAATGCCCATGAATGACAGTTTCTTTAGACCGCTTTATTTCCATACGTTGTCGGAAACTTCGAAATGTAGTCTGCGTTCATTCAAGATTAACATAGAAATGTCTTGATAATTATACTTTCTTTTGGTGTGCTTAACATTTTCTTAGACTCACCACCTGATATTCCCAGGAATGAATTGCCAACAGGTAGTTTCAGAAGTCCCATTCCACCATAGAATCTTTATCAGAAATTAATAACATATGTAACAAGATGATGTGAAAGTGTTTGAATGTCGAAAATGATGTCAAAATATTGTCCTCCGTCCGGACGCCGTAATCTGATGTAGCTGTGACTGGGAAAGCTGCAGCATGTCCACCGTCATATGCGGTGGCCTTTTATAGAGGTAGGAAGCGACTGATAAAACATAATACTGCATTGGGAAGGTGCCGAACACGGGTCGACTGCTTGGAATACAGCTATACCATTCGTTAATTGAATTGCTAGGCGCAGCAGGTTTATAAATAACAGTATAATTTGCGGTTTCTCTGAGCAGGTCCTCTTTTATAGTGCCCCCTGACGAGGAGCTTTGCATTACATTTTTTTCTCTGACTAGAAAAGAAACCCACCAATGTGCCTAAAATTCTTATTATGTAGAAATTCAAAAAGAAACGTATTCTTCAATTGTACCTACTGATATATTTCTCAAATTCAAGTAATTTACCTAATAAATAACAAACTTATTCTTATCTTCTTGGTACTGTAAAAATAGCTTTCGAGCCACACATGAAAATAAAAGCCCACATTATCACCCGATCTCTTGATACCTGCTGAATACAGCAGAAACGAATACATGAAAAAAGAGACGCTAGGCGTTGATGGGTTAATCGCCATCTTTCAAAACAACCATATTATAATTACCAATATTATTCCGATTAGAATCAAATTGATTCAAAATTATTCCAATAAGTTCTACGTGATAAATTTTTTTACCATGATAATGCTTTTAGGCTGGCATACTTCCTGTGAATTGCGGAATTAAAAGTCGCTACGTGTAGGATGAAATTTCTGATGCAATCAAGCCAGATGAAGGCAAAACATACAAATCTAACCTAACACATTGACATGCTACAATGTTTCGGACAAGCAGTTGTATTTTTTTCGAATCCCCCCTTTTCTTCATTAAATAAAAAAAGAAATATTAAAATATAAAAAAAGGAATTCTAATAATTCTTGAGCATCATTTCAACCATTTATCGTTTTATCGGTCAAAATAAGAATCCTCCCTCGTCATCTATGTATCGATATGAAAAAACTGACAATCGAAACTGAACCTCATCAAGAAATTACACAGCGTGATGTTATAAGAAAGCAACACGAAGATAGAAGTATCAAACGGTGAAAATTGATGGCATACATCATAACAATTTTAGATCCAGACGCAAAAAAATATGATCGTCATTTCCATAGTTCTATCTGAGATCCCCGAACGAAAAACACTTTAAATCACTCCAGGAAGCATATTTAATTCTCTTTTCTGTTCTCGTTAAAAAATTCACTGATGATTTCGCCTCTACCTTTTTTCCTCTTTCGAAGCGATCCGTTTTCTCATCTGATCAGAGTTTTAAAAAAAACCCTCGTAAAATGTTTTAAAAGCCTTTCTCAAAATCCTTAAAAGAGATATGGGGGACATCTCTGAGATAGCCGAATCGGGAGGCTTTAAAAATGGAGGTCATGAGATGGAGGCTCGTTTGCGTTTTAAGGGACAATCTTCATAGGATTTACACAAGAGGATTTATCCAGAATTCTCTTGTAAAACTCTTATTTTTCCGAAGTAATGAAACATTTTCTTAATCGATTTTAGGTGTTTTAATTTTGTTCTGCCTGTTTTTAAATTTAATATTAATTCAGGGTTAATATCTTTATCAACACATGAATTACTTATTTGAAAAATGTAAGTGTAATTGTTTTAACCTAATCTTCTCTTGTTTAAAAGTTTGCTGGGTGTAAATGTCTTTAAAAATAAAATTTTATTTTTAATTATATAGTTTTGAATATGTAACAGTTTAAATAAAATTCACCCATTAGAATTAATGTGTACATTAAGTTATCCGACTGGTTTAAAATCGTCGTTTTCGATGAAATTATCAAAAAATGTTTATGACGTAATTTTGTAGCCTCTTTAATCAGCTTTCTAAAACTGTCTCACTTTTTACTCTACGTGAATAAAAACTGGAGTTACAGCTGTTTTATTACCGAACTGTAAGCATTATTTTAAGTTGCATGAAAACTTTAAATGAGTTTTCTGAGAAATGATATTTTTGAGGAAAACTGTCGACCGTGACAATGATTTCTCAAAACGTTATTCAAGTATTGATATAAAATTCTCTGAGATTGTTTTCTATAATATGCTTGATGTTTTCCTCTAAAAAGTAATGTAAATTTTAAAATCAAGTAATATTTTAAAGTGTTTAAATATAAACGAAAAGCATTTTTATGAAAAATTACCAGTTTATTAACTATGTTCAGTTATATCTCAAAACAATTTTGAAGTAAGTACAAGAAAGATTTTAAAGCATAACACAGATAACTGTCATAAAAATGTACTCCTACAAGGATTTATGTATATTTAGAATATGATTTTGTATATGGCTGTTAGCGTAAGGCAAATATTTTAGTCATTTTTCTTCAAATTTCTCAGTTTTTTTAACAAAATATTATTTTGAAAGCTTAATTTTACAATATTTTCATAGTTTTAAAACATATGCAGTTGAAAAATAACATTAAAAAATATATATAAGTTATTTTTCAAAAAAATGTCTCCGAACGCAGTCGGATATCTTAAATTAAATTACCGCTCTACTATCAAAATTTATGAAACACTTAAATCAGATAAGAACATTCGTACTTTATGGAAAAAGAAATAGAGTAATTGGAGGTGAGGATGGGTATATAAATGGTATATGTTTGGAAATTTTTTATGTTTGTTTTATATGGACTTTGGGGCTATAAAAAATGCAAGGACCTATGTATTGGTAACATTATATTCACTTTATAA
>BGPR01036029.1:0-15703 GCA_013235015.1 Araneus ventricosus
TCATTACTTCGTTCCAGTTGCGTGGCTGTCTGATGTAAGCAGAAATAAAGACAGTCAGTGGATCAACTTCAATTCTCGTTATTAGAGTACAGCATACATGCAGAATAATTTTCGCTGTAATCTTCCCTATCTGGAGATAGGTTGCCCTATACAACTCAAGTGCTCTGACTATGAATTTTTTGAAACAATTTTAAGATATATTATGGCGTTATGCTAGATATATCTAGAGTCTTTTGGTTGTTCTCCTTTGTCTCGGTTTAAGTACTCTGAAATCCCGAGTCACTCGAGGTTAATGAGGAGTAATTTAATTTACGATTTCTCTACCCGAATTGAAAGTCTTTCATTAATCCATCGTTGTTTCCAGCTCAACCTAAGTAATTGTTTGCTAAATTATATACAAATGGTTTGAATTCTAAAATGATCTGTTCGTTTTGGAAGAAATATTGTATTGACATGTCTGTGGTAGCGAGCTTTTTTCTGCTTAGCAGCTGAAGAAGATCTTAGTTAGACATTGGCCAACTGCTTGCTCAATAGATCACATCTTGCTCCCATAGAAAAATCAAATACACACATCGCCAATTAGAATTTTCTCGAACTCAACGTCATTGTAGCGAGGGATCTGATGCAACCAGGCGTGTTTAGAGCCCCATCGATCGGGTGCATATGTAAATCTCTCGACAGGGGCACGAGGAAGGAGCGTAATTGATGACCACCTAAGATTTTCACCATAGATTTTTATTTATCATACTAGTTGAATAACCCGTCTCTCATGAACGGGGTACAAAGTTATCTGGAGGGACGGCATTCGATGAAGGAAACAAATTGCTTCACTAATTCTCTATAGGTTTTCATAACATGCTACGCATTAAAAATTCATGTGTATAATGGTTTCACGGTCAATACACCCTCTAGGGTCCATATTTGAATTAATGTTTTTTTATTGGTTGAATGTTTTTCTGCGCATTTTATTAAATCCCACTCACGGGCACCACGAGTAAGTAGCGAGATCTCGACTTCTTGAGATGTTACAATCGTTACTGTGGCTCGTAGTCCATCTGGATGATCGGTCACTACCTCTGTAATGGGTCAGTCCATTTGTAAGGGGAGGGACTATAATGCGTTAACAGTGCCAAGTGTTACATCGCGCGCAGTCGCGTGCGTGTATTTCGCATCACTAGGCAGTCTACTTGAGTTCTCTTGATTACTCATTCTTTTATTACGCATGCACGAAGTTTTCACTCTTATAGTTGCCATTGTAGACATTACTAATATAAAGCCCAGACTCTGTCTCTCGGAAACGCTCTGACGTCACCAACAGCTTACAAAAACTCGCGACCATAGCACATGAGACGTTAAACAACATTATTTCATCTGCTAAGAACCTAAAATTTCAGTAATTCTAAATTTAAACGAGGTAATTAGTCCTTCTAATTTCAAATTGTTAGATCTAAAATAGTTAATTAAAATTTCTATAGATTGATGAAAATTTATCTCGCTAGATAAGTTCCAGAGACATTTTAAATTAGTATTAATCATATATTCAGAATTAATCTTTTCTTAGACAGTAGTATAAGAATCACGTCAGTGGTATATCATGTGAGTGATAGTTATTATATGGCCATCGATGCATCTGATTATTTATTTATTTATTGCAATCGTGATGATATAATTTGATAATATTTTTTGGCAACGTTTTGACAAGCAGGAAGGTCTTTGTTTAGATTAGAATTTGAAAAAGATTCCTTTCAAATTTTAACTTTATCTTACGTTTGACAAGTTGAGAATTTCATGGTTAGTGAATTATAATAAAATCGATTAAACAACAGAAAACATACCTCAACAACGAAATTGCTTGCCAAAGGTTTTTTGAATAAACAAAACGTAAAAGAAAAAATAGTTCCGTAAATAAAAACACATGTTTATTTTATTGTTATACAAAGTTAGATATATCTAAACAAACACGTCAAATTTGACGGGAAATCTCTCAATGAAGAGGCAATTTGCCTCGTCATTGTAACGACAGGTGATTTTCAGTCTATTAATGTAGAACTCTTCATTATAGACACTCTTGTATTTCTTATACTGCATTTAGAATAAAACATAATAACTTGCTGAGAGATTTGTCCAGGGAAAAATAATACAAATTCTTCATTAAGAAATTTCTAGGTGACTCAGACATAAATAAAGAGTAAACAGAATCAATGAATAAATGACTATAAAGCAGAAAACAATACATACATTATTAATTGAGAATGGTTTAGCAATTTTCCAATTATATCTGACAGAAGTTCTTCTATAATTTGTAAGTTAATCTTATCAGCTTCAATTGAGTGATTCACACGATTTCTATTAAAGTTTTAGCTCGAAGTGAAATTGATGTATGAATTGTTTGTGTGCTACTATGGGGAAATATGGACAGAGATAACAAGAGTTGGAATAAAGCAAGGAGATAGATATATAATTCACTACGGAAAGCACATTGTGCTGATTAAATTGCACTACTTCTATGTGCAGGTCAATTACACTAACTTCTATACATTGAATTGAATTTAGAAGGAATATTAATAAAGAATCAGGGAACTTAATTCTGAATGATTTTAAATTTCAACTGATATGAAACTATCAGTCGTAGTTTTTTTTTGTCTGTCTCTATTTGTCTTAAGACACTATTTTAATGGGTTTAACTCATATTTCATAGTTCACAAATGAGTGACAATGCTTTGAACAATATTCTTAAGTGCTATTATTATAATGTTTCAAAAATGTCTTTTAAATATCCTTTTATTAATTTTATTTACATTTTAGATAAATTATTCAGTGCAATTTTTGCTTTAATTTTGCGCATAAATGAAACTTCTTCATTGCAAAATATTAAAAATTGGCAGAATACGCTGTCTTACTCGGTCTTTTTTAGTATCAAAACTTCGAAAGAGATAAGAAATTATGAACACAAGGATCTATTTTCACTCTCGAAAAAGCAAAAATAATTCCCACTAAAATGGAATAACTGAACCAAATCAATAGTTGTTCCTGATAGAAATTATTAATCGTCTGTGAATTGCCTATTTTTAAACTTCTTTCGGTAGTATTCTTCCAGAATTCTGTTAATGTGTACTGGGAACAGTTCTTCGTCTGTGTTTAATGCCCATATATTTATGTATAAAATTAATTTTGAAAAATTTACTAAAATTAGATAAATTGCACGGGAATGAAATTGTTATCGCTGAAAGGCTAATTTTTTGAACTTTAAGATGGAGTAAAAATTGTTTTTTGAGATAATATTTTCGAAAGATATCGCGGAAAAACGAATAATTCTTGCTCAATTTTTAATTAACTGAAATTTTAATTAACTTTTTGGGCTTTGAAAAGTTGACAGTGACCTTTCTCTTGTTTTGAAGATCACATATGTCTAATTGCATCAAGATTGGACAAAAACTGTAGACATATATTCTGTTTTATATATACATATATATTGTTACGAAAATCTTCCGGTGGGGTACTTGAATGTAATCGAACAAGCAGGATAATAACAATACAATGACTCTTTATTCCACTAATATTTCAGAAAACAGAGAGTAGCACAGGTAACAAAACTAACTAACACTTTTATAAATTAACAAACACAAGAAGATCACTAATAAATCTCAGTAACAGCATTTTCAATAGCGCTCAATGTCTATCATCTCACCAGCTTGCACTGCAGTCAAAGATTCCAAGACGACCGACTTCTGGTTTGAGTATTTTGCTTTTTATACCCTTTTCGACAGGATGTGACGTCACGTAGAAATCTCTGGAAGGATCTGGATATTTCCGTTCCTAGTAGAGATAGGGCTATATTTCTTGTACTTTCTAGAAGCTCCGTTTTGTCGCCAAGGTTGGAGTTCATTGGTAAATAGGTTCATTGGAGCTTCCAGTAAAAGATCTGTAAAACTCTCTTTCTTGTCATAAGATTAGAATGTCAGGGAAACAGCTTTACAGCTTTGTAACAATATAGACGCAGTAAAGATTTATTATAGAAAATATTGATATTAAGATCACGCCAACATTATATCAGTTAATCTTCCTGCAAGTTAATCCAAATGTCTGGAACTGAAAGGCAAAATCTGAATGAAGATAATTCTGTAATATCACGATAAAATGCCTTTTTATGGTTCTTTCAGAACAAATAAATAAGATTAATACTCCCTCCATCCAACTCCAGTTGTCTGATTTGCCATTTTTCCTTATCCAAAATTAGCAGTCTGATTTTCAAGAAAATCAAAGATTCCACAATTTATTTATGTCAACATGTATGAAGTATATTAAGCAAAACTCACTGGGCTTATACCAGTGTCGTAGTGAGAGTATGTGGCGCCCGGGTCATAGTATAATTTTTTCGCCCCCTCAATCATCATTAGTAGCTTAGCTTGTGTGAACGGTTCCCAGAACACGGCATTTTTCGACCCCCGATAGCATTTGGCTTTAAAAAGTGCCATAAAGGCATCAACGTTCTGTCACCATGGCCAGTGGCGTAGCGGGGGGTAAGTGACACCCGGGTAATAATATGATTTTGTTACCCCCGTCGTCATTAATGGCTTAGCAAGAGTGAATGGCGCCTGGAGAGTGGAATTATTTTAATACCCCCTTATAATATTTTGATTTAAGACGTGGCATAAAGGAAGCAATGTTTTGGCTCCATGGCGCTCCCTAAGACTAGCTCCAGGGACATCTATACCCCCTTGTCCGCAGGTCGCTATGCCACTGCCTCATAATCAGTGGCGGCGAATCGGGCCAGTCATCCCCCTTTTTTTGTGGAGAAAATTAGATTTTTATTTTATTTTAGCTGCCTAAAGCTAAGAATTATAAGAAAACAAGTGCTCAGGAAAGCTAGCTAATTTTGTAACTAAATTTTAAAATTTTGTTGTCTACCCCCCTAGGTACTTTTAGGTGTCTATAAATGTTTTTGCCCACCCACTCTAGCCACCCAGTCGCCGCCACTGGTCATCTTAGGCCAAATAATTGAATGCACCGGTGCGGGGCATGCCATCTTTGACACTTGATTACTGAAGGGAATTGAGAATTTCTTTATACGATGATGGATCCAAAAGTTTACAAGGGTGATAAAAATTATTTATTAACATTGATCAGTTAATACAGAAGGGAATTAAGAGACATACTTGGCGATCACTTTTCCACATAATCACCAAATCTATTTAGGTATTTAACAGAACGCAGGACCAACTTGTTTAACCTGGATTGGCAGAAATCACGTCCTGACCATTGAGCCAGTTCTGGGCAACTGTTTTCGCATTATAGATTTGGCGATTATGTGGAAAAGTGGTCGACAAGTATGCCTCTTAATTCCCTTCTGTATTATCTGATCAATGTTAATAAATAATATTTTATCACCCTTGTAAACTGTTTTTGAATTCATCCTCGTAAATTGGTTATCGTCGTACGGGACATATTTTTTCAGTTAATTCGAATTTATTTGCTTAGTTAGAAGATAGGTTAGCCAGTGGTGGTGACTCGGAGGTGGGGAGTGGTCGGCCCACTTTTTTGCAGAAAAAATTAACTTTTAATTTCATTTCAACTGACTAAAACTAGGAATTAAATATTAAAAAACACAATGTCATGGGAAGTTGGTTAATTTTGTAACTAGATGTTTAGATTCTGTTGTCTCCCTTCTATGCTCTTGGGTACTTTTAGGTCTCTATAAACTTTTTGCCACCCTAATAGCTGCCACTGTAGTCAGTTACTTTATTTAGTTCATCAGAACGCTCTTCAACTGACCAGACATTAATGTTTTAATTGATGATTACTCAAGTAGCATTCAAAACCTTGTCGGACCAGTACATAAATTTGTTCGAGAAGGCAGAAAACAAAATCGATTATGGCGACCTAATTCGACATTTTCAATCGGAAAGATGGCGGTTGTGCATGGATATGCTAAAACTTGTCTGGCTAACTATGTTGTTACACCAAGTACATTCTTTCACTCAAAAAAGTAGGCACAAATGATGGAGCGGGTTCTTTGGATTAAAATAATTTAATTTACAGATATTGTTTACAATAAAATATCTTATATAATATAGTATGCATATAAAAATTCATTCAGAACAGAGCTTACCAGGCGTCATCTCGGTGAATAGCTCGGCCAACAGTAATACTAAACTTCAAAGCAGTTGTCCGCCTTTTATAGTTTGGCGAGATAGGGGATTGAACCCTCTCTTTCTAGAAATACCCCCCCCCCGTATCTCCAGAACCAAGCTTCGCGGAGCTTCGAGACCTCGCACTTCCCAAACAAGCATTTGGCGTCAGATCTGGTCGCCAACTCACCAAATTCCCCACAATAATATGTACTAAATTTTTCCAAATATGGCTTTGTTGTATTTTTAATCTAGGGGGAAATGGCAAATAGGAAACTAAGGTTGGACAGAGAGAGTTTTAAATTATAAAACAGGAAAGTTTTTAACTAGATGCAATATTTTTTGAAGATTTTCCAGAAAGGCGACTCGGTCAACAGTTTCCGAAACTCAAACCTATGATATTTTTTAGAAAATATGGGAACATCTTCCTTAGAAAAAGGGAAAAGAAAAATTTTCTCTATAATCGCAGAAGAAAAATTTATATGGACTTTCACAACAAAGAAATGATTGATACTGCTCTTTTTGTGTAAATATGAGTACAAAAGCATGCATCGTGAAATAATCGCTGGACATACAATGCAGTCCGATCTCGAAAATCCGGAAACCTCTGAAAGCCTGACGATTTTTTTCAACTCATGACGAGAAAAAAATTAGCTAGATAAATTTTAAACTAGAACGCTTGAGGCACGATGCAGAAATTCCAGTCATTCTATTCATTTTAAACTACTATTTTTTTGTCTTTGTATCATTTTTTAATGTCTCTTTATGTTTTTATTGTTTAAAACCTGTTTTTATATGGAGTTGTTGGAATTTACGTCAACGTGTAGATCAGCATACGTTTCGATTGGTTACGCATGTGCAAACACCAGAGGCGTTACCAAGGCGACCATTTGCCGTTGCTTGCGACTCCCGGGTCTGTTCGGAAGACGTCTGTACATGCGCGCTTAATTGTGACGTAATTTACCTACAAGCCCAGATAGTACGTAAGTTTGCAGCAAGTTTGATTTTGACTTGATATTAGCTTGTCATAGCAAATTTGACGCGTCAAATTTGAAGCGAACTTGTAGCAAATTCGCCGTGACAACTAGCGCCACCTTCCTTGCATTGCAAGTCTGCTGCAAGTTCACCATGACAAATAGCGCCACCTCCTTTGCAGTGCAAATTTGCAAAACAAGCTTGATGCAAAGATAGCACAAAGAGATAATTATCTTTGTCTATGTTTAAAAAAAAACCATCCGATTTTTAATAGCATCTCCTAGACCGTCCTTCTTTTTGTTAATTCAATAAATCAATGATAATTTGTAAAAAAACTAACTTTTTTATAAAAAAAATTTTGAAACATTTTCCATCTTTTTACTAAAAGTTTTTACTTTAAAGAAAACTATATCGCCTTTTTCTTAATGCTGAAATTTTAACATTTATAAACAAAATTAAACCTAAAAAACAGTCAATGTTTGTTGAAAAATAATAACTTATACATTTTGTCCCATTTTAAAGTAATTACTTTTGAACTCTGATTTCATAATTTATTCTACTAGCAAAACGTAGTTATTAGCGAAAATCGCTCTCTCTTTGACTTCAAATCATATTCTCAACTCAAAAAATTAATGAAATCAAGAAAATAGTTTAAAATAAATCGTATACGAATCGAATCGAACGACGTATTAGCGAAATCTATCTTCTCCTCTCGTAGTCGAGCTGGCGGAGTGGTATCGACGTATGTCTACCAAGCGGTAGGTCGCGAGTTCTATCCCGGGTTGTGTTCGTACTCTCTTTTTGCTATAATTTGCAATGAGTTTGCACGGCAAGCTTGCACTCTTGTCATGACAAATTTGTGGCAAGCTTGAACTCTTGTCATGATACATTTGTGGCAAGCTTGCTGCAAACTAAAATGGCTATCTGGGTGGTGACATCAGAACTTTGACATCTCTATTGGTTTAAGTAAGATATCTAAAATCCGGACCTTCCAAACCCCCCGAGCAGTCCGGATTTTTGAGGTTGTACTGTATTAAAATTTTTAACAGGATGAGTGGTCATAATTGTTAAGAAAAAGCTTAAAACGTGCAAAGAATGTATAAATGTTCGCATTTTGAGTTAATAGTGGAACAAAGTCGTTGGATTAGCACAAATTTAAAAGTTTACAAATGACTGATTTTGCACGAAAAATATACAACGCTTGGATTAATATAAATATACAAAATTAATTGAGTGTTCTTTAACTCAATGCAATTTTATTATAATTATGTGAGTCATAAAACGGCATTGCCACGTGAACTTCTGAATTTATTGAAATATAATGGATTATCTAGAAAGATATAAAATGCAATGAGCTAGATGGATTTAATTTGGCAGATAGTTCTATCAATAGAACTGTAGAAGTGTATCAAATTTTGTATCAAATCCGTCTTCGGAAATTCTACTTGTTTATTCTTGTGTGTGAGAATACAATAACTCAAAAACGCTAAGATCTAGACAAATGCAATTTGGTATACGTATCTTGACATCAAAATTGTAGGTCCGTAGAAAATTTTGGACCTAATTGGTCAAAGGAAAGAAGTTCAAAATATATACTCGACTTTATTCATTACTAGCTGTTACCCGCGACTTCGTGCGCGAAGAATTTGAATTATTCTTTTTTTTTAATTCACGAATGTAAATGTTTTGTTGCATTTTGAAAGGGGAAAGCAAAAGTTCTGACGGAGATAATACTTAATTGGACGGCTGACAGGAGTGTACTGTGCATGTATGCTGATATAGTTATGTAAATTGTTTATCTATTCTAATATACTTTTGTATACCACATTATTTGCACGGATGTAGAGGTTGTGTGGGCTGGACACGCGTGAACACGCCATGTATAGTTGCCCATGCGAAAAATATGGTTTTTCCAAATGTACATCTGCCCCTTTCAGTATCTGGCCCTGAGCCTGGCAAATGACATTTTTAAAGGGATTTGTTGCCTTCTGAACTGAGATGATAAATCCTTCGGCATTATCGGAAGGCGTGGAATTAAAATACTCTCTCTTCTCCCTATATCAGTCATAACAGTAGCTTTCATGACGTTTGGACCTTGGTGTGTAATTGCGACCGTGTGCCATTGTGCAGTCTCGGTATATCGAGGTTGCGTATTAGTAGTACTGGCACACCGGCATTCAATCTCGGCTTGTCGGAAGGTTCCCTGGCAATTCTAAGATGTTGAAGAGCTCTACAGTATATGATGTTCCTTGTTAATGCCATTACCGTATCTACAGGAGGATATTCTGTAATATCTCACTGTGAAAATTAAACAAAACATCGAGAGAATTACTCACTAAAGTCATTGGATCACTGTGTAACCGTATTAAATCTGTAAATGCTACCACTACAGGAAACCGGAAGTGTAAAGTCTCCTTTGTTGTTGATGTACTTCGTTCAGTTACGTATTGCTCAAGCCCCTAGCTCCATCTATGTGCAGAATTCAGACTATTCTCTCAGAAGACGTGATTCTTACAAACTTTATTTTTTTAATTATTAACTTTTGCGGAAGCAACCAGGATACCAGGTTATCTTTTTAATATATTTTTTAAATTATCTAAAGAGCTCTAACAAAAGTATATTGGTTATTACAAATATTTTAATCCTATTAATTTGAGAAAATATAGAAATTTCTTAAAATTTTAGGAATTGAGAGACATGTATGAAAATTGCAGAGTTATAGCTTGAACTTAAAAATCTTTTTCGTTTATCATAAAGTCCGAAGTTGAGAGTTCATAATTTTGATTTCCAGATCCAAAAGTCACATTTGTTTAGCCAATTATTAGTTTTATTTGAATTTAAGCTCCTCTAGGATAGAGAGTTAAATATGGAAACATTATCATAATTAAACAATAAAGGTCATCAATAAAACGGAATCCAGACACAAGTTCATTCTTAATTTCTCTCAAATGAATGAAATAAATTGGCCAATGATACTGGAGAAACAGTATTATCAGAGCGAGAGGGCGGCTGAAACTAAGTGGCAATGGCGGCTGACAATGTGCCGATCGGAGCGGCTCAGCATCTAGAAAGGGCCTGTACTGGCCCTGTACGTCACTACCATGATTATGGATTGAATACGCAATCATTATAGGAATAATAGCCAGCATTGACATTCGCGATCGTCAAGATCATCTAGGTTTATCAAATCTTATTATGAAAGAAGAAGTCTTTCGTTACATATTTCCCTTAACCAGCTCACTGCAGTGCTAGTCCGACTCGTGTATGAATTATCGTTTCAATTTCTTGATCAGTAATTAAGTAGAGGTAGCGATCATTTAAAATTTAAAATCACTTCGACACTTTATCTCAAGTGTCCTATAAGTTCTCTTTCGTGTTTGAATTGAGGAAAGAAATGTTCAAAATAGGGATAACAGTGTATAATTAACAAAAATTTAACAAAAGTTTAACTATAAATTGAATTAGTCAAAATTAAGTAAAATACATTGTTTGCAACATATAGAGGGATGAAATGGGACCTTTTAATGTTTAATTATGATAATTTAAATCGAGATTTATAACTGCTATCCAGAAGGAGCTTAAATTAAAACAAAACAATAATGATAATAAATGACAGCTTTTAGATATGGAAATTGAAATATAAGATTCAGAGATTCTCTATCGGTATTTTTGATAAAGAAAAGGAATTTAAATTTAGGCTTTTGTTCCTTTGTGAATTTTAATTCTTTGTAATTTTCACCCAAGTCTTTCATTATATGGTTTAAAGGATTCTATTTTTTCTCAAATCAATAGGAATAAATGCATTTTGACATACCAATCGGAATTTTGTTGCCCAAGGATTTTTTAGATAATTTAAAGGAATATTCTCATAGACAAGAGTTCCAGATTCTTTCTATTAATGTTAATGGTTTTTTTTCAAATGAGTATAAAGAAGTTTATAATTTTTTTGTTATAACTGTCTAAATATAATAGCCTTTTTTTCGTCTGATTAATTGGTTGAATTTTTCTTCATAGATGGAGCTGGTTTGCTAGCTTCCGTGCACTTTTCTTCCCTTTGTCATCTCGCTTCTGGTCTCCTGTTTGTCCATATTTTCGAGCAGGAAGATGAGACATTATTTTACACTCTAGTTTTCTGGATTTTAGTTGGATTTTTTTGCCTCTTGATTTTTCAAAATGTTTTCTCGTTTGCAGTTGGACAGAATTCCAGGCCACAAAGGGTTTATCCTTTTGATTTATAATCTTACCCTTGGCGAGAAAATTTGTCCATTTTAGAACTCCTATGGCGATTGGTCTTCGAAAAGTTCTAATTCGAGTTCTATATTCATTCCTTCATTTGATAATCTCTTCATACTTCTATTTTTTATGTCTTTAAATATATATTTATAATTTTTGTTGATGCAATCGACTGATGCTGTTAGCTGAGCACGCAAAGGTGTAATTGTTATCGTTCTTTCAGTTAAATATTCTGTTACTTATTTATACTTTTCTTTTTTTTACCTTTTAATTTATATTTCATTATTCAAAATAGGATGTGCATATTTATTTAAGTGGGTAGAAATAAATTCGTAGTCAAGGGTTTTTCCGTTGGTTTATTCTAAAAAAAGAAACGCAAACAGAAATATCTAATGAGGTATTTTTAATTTTATTTTCAGGATATTTTTTAACTCTAGCAAATATATTTGAAAGAACCTCTTCCAAATTTAATCAATAGAATTGATTAAATGAAATACTTTAACTGTTACTTCAAATGTATTGTTCATTAAATCAAACTGGTAAAGTAATTAATTCAGGCTTTTATTCCCACTTACTAACCTATCAAAAGACACATATTTGATCTTCGTATTAAAACTTTCACCTTCATTACGTTTGCCTTCTAATTAGGAGATTGCCTCAAAAGCAAAACAAAGCTTTTTTAATGTTGAGCTAGATAAAGAGAAAAGGCTTTTCTCAGAGGTTTCTGTTCGTACTTTATTAATATTAATGACTAGCAGTACGCGACGGCGTTACCGTGGAATCAGACTTCAAAAATTAGATTGAAAAAAAGTGCACATAATGGCGAAAAGTTTTGAAAACAAAAGCAAAAAAGTACACGTATTGATATTCCCTATTTCCTTTGCGAATGACGATCACCTGCCGCAAGAAGGTCCGTTGCAACAATGCAATTGTGGGATGGTCGGAGATCTCTCGCTGTTAAGAATCGCGCTGAAAAAACTGTTTGAATCGATCAGGAAAAGAATTAATTTTTAAAAAAGAAAAGATATTTTTAATAGTTCTTGTTTTTAAATCGGTATCAAACGATTACCATTTAGTAGGCTGAAAAAAAAAAGTAAAATATCAAGATGTTAGGAACGTCCAGATGCGATAATTTAAAAAAATCTTCTTCAAAATTACAACAAAGTGCTTTTTCAAATTTTTTTCAAAATTCAAGCAAATTACAGTTAAGAAATTCAAACTAACTTCATTAGAGACGGAAATCTGCTCTTTTCCGATGTTGTATATATTTTTGATCGTAAACTTATTCGTAACTATTCTATTGAAATTAGTGCGAAAAATCAACACAAAACATTAAATAAAAAAATTCTAGATTAAAATTTAAAATTTCTGCTTCGAGAACGGCATTAGTCATACTTACATGTTGACCAAATTTCATGGCTGTAGTGCGATAGATTCGTCTGGACATCCAAGACAAACACACACACACACGCACACACAAACATTGCGCTATAAAGTATGAGATCTTACTCCGGATTTTCTAAAACCTGGGTGACAAAATTCTAATGTACCTTCCAAAAAGTTAAATTAGTAACCCTCGTCTACTATTTTTTATGCCGCGTTTTCTGCGTAATGAATGCAGATATGGGGTTGTGAAAAGAAAAAATGGCAAAAAATGAAATGGAATAATTCCTTTCTCGATTTAATTAGAAGCGAAAGGGAAAGGACTGAAATGCAGAAATCTAACTGGAGATTACTCATATTTAGTCAAATTATATGAAAGAAAAAAAGGGCAACTGTTTTAGGCCTTATTAATTGAATATAATATATTAATACCTTTATTAGATGTCAAGAAAGTAAAGTTTGGATTAAGAAATCAAATTTGGAAGTCCATATGATTAGACCAGCTTCCAGAGTATTCTTCCCTCAACTTTCTCCTCTTTTCTCAGTATGAACGAGGGTTTGGGGTTTGTTTATTTTGGATTCTGACAACCATCCGCAGGAAACCCTCCGATTTTAAAGCATCACGCGAAATCCATTTGGATACTATATACCAAGCCCAAGGTGCAGGAACAGGTTCTTTTTTTGTACAAATTATTAGAATTCTGTGTCTTGTTCTTTTAGTTCGTGTAATCCTTTTTTAGAAATCCGGTTTTAAAATTCTTGAGACGGCATAACAAAAATGGAACGAGTTGCAATTAATAAATCTTTGGTTAAGATTTAACCCCAGGGATTGACCAGAATCGTAAAAAGTTTAACCTCAAACAAGCCTTAGAATCGCAACAAAGGCAAAACTAAATGATATGGCGCCTTTTCAAGAAATTAGACTCTTATTTTAGCTAACATTGTTGAGAGCTACACTAATGACATTGCAGATTTAATATTTCAAAAGTATCCTTAAACAAGTAACATTAGAAGACTCAAATATTGGCCACCTTCAACAGTGTGTTGAAATTTTGAAGATTTGAAATTCTTGAGACAGCTACACTCAAATGGAAGAAATTGCATTAGCTAAATCGTCTGATTTAAAGAATTTAACCACAGGGATTTTTTCGAAATCGTTAAAAATTTAACTGCCAAACAAACTGAAATCTGCCAAAATAGCTAAAATAAACAATTATGGCAGCCTTTTCAAGATTGGGGCTCTTATTTTAAGTTACTTATTTAGGAACTCAGAATGGAACATGAAATTTTAATATTCAAAGTATTGTAACATTAACATTAGAGAGACTCCAAATATTGACACCCATAACAGATTGTTGAAATTTTGAAGAATTTAGAGAATTCTTGGAACAGCTACCTCCAAATGGAAAGGTGCAATTAATATCGTCTGGTTAAGAAATTTAACCCCAAAAAAAGCCTTAAAATCATAAAATACTAAAACAAAACAAATATTATCTTCAGCATATCAAAATTAAACTCTATTTTAGTTAACATTGAGAGCTACAGCAATAGGAACATGAAATTTAATATTATCAAAGTATCCTTAAACAGTAACATTAAAGACTCCAAATATTAACACCTTCAAACAGATTGTTGAAATTTCCATTGACATAGCATTAACAGGAATTCAGTGGGTTATGGCGGTTGCTACTACTTTAGCTGTTAAAGCTCTACTTTAACACAAATAAACGAACAGAAAACTCGTCCATACTTTTACAGTATGAACGCGTTTTGGATTGAACTCGTAATATCCTTAATAATATAATAAATGCGAAAGTGTGTCTTTCTGTCTGTCTGTCTTTCTGTCTGTCTGTCTTTCTGTCTCTTATCCTACGGGCGTAGCCAAACTGCGAAAGAGATCGCGAGATCTCAAAAGCAGACCGCTCAGTAGATCAATGTCAATAATCTTTCTGTCTCTCTGTCTGTCTGTTTGTTAAGCTTTCACGGCCAAACCCACAAAACCGATTTGGATGAAAATTGGCAGAGTTGTAGCTTCAAACCCAAGAACGGACATAGGCTAGGTGAAATCACTTAAATAATTATTTTTGACTACAGATTAAAATGTAGTTAGCAAAGAAAGCCTATTGACTCCGCGATTCGCGATGAAAATTTTATTTTTTCAATCAGCTGTCACGTGATCCTTTAGGAATGCGAAAACATGTGGAATAAATTATTTTTTAAAATCAATTATCACGTAATCCTTTTTCCGCTGTAACTTCCAGAACAAATTGTCCGATACACGATTATTTTTATATCTTAAAGATAAAATTTTACCTTTTCCATGATACCAATTTTATTTCTGGACATTTTCATTTCAATTTTTATTATTTTTTTTAAATTTTACATGTGCAGACGATTTTGAAATAACCAAATTTATAGGTACTCAGTTGCTGGGAAATGGTTAGACTTTGAACTAATTTACCTTATTTCTGAAAATTTCGCTTATAATTTATAAAGTATACATAAAATAAGGCAATTACATGTATCTGTCTGTCTGTCGGTCGATCGGTCGGTCACAAGAACTCCTCTAAACGGTGAACGGTAGCGACGTGAAGATTTACAGGCATTCTGAGCATATTTAGGTCAAAGTGTTATTTTCAACTTTCAGAGTTAATTAGTTCTTAAGATATTTAATTAAATAACGACATTAGCCGCTTTTAAGTCTAATGCTTAGACGGTTTTTGCCAATACTCTGAAATCTTTATTAGACAACAATTATTTTTATGCCATTTTAAAGACCAGAAAATGATCTTTTTAATGCTATTAATTCCATTGCGATGAAATGTTTTCTCTGATTATTATTAAGATTTAAAACATTTTTGTAACGTAATTTCTAACAGTACTTTTTATTCTTATGAAATAAATTCAAGCCAAATTATTGTTTCGCGCGCGGCTTTTGCCAGTGTTAAAGTTAATATAAGAAAATATTGCTTTCTTTGACCATA
>BGPR01036030.1:5456-15702 GCA_013235015.1 Araneus ventricosus
CTTCGAGAAGCGCAAAATATTTAAGTTATATAAGTAGTCAGTTTTTTTGGAAAACGAACATGTCTTCCTGTTCTCGTGACATATGTTGGAGGTTCGTCGTATCATCAGTTCCTTTTATGTTTTTGGTCACTGCGGTGGTGATAACTCTGTTTCCGGGATAAGATGAGCCGGTTTAACACGGCCCAGGGAAACTGTTGTTTTTCGACCTTTAATGTCAATGGTAATTGTTTTATCCTTTCTGCTCAACACTTTATGAGGGCATGTATAAGATTTACGTAATGTCGGCTGCACACTATCTATCCTTAAAAAGACATGAGATGAAGATTTCAGTAAAGGATCGATGGATGCAGTGAGTGGTTGTTGCAACAGGATTTAGCCGTTGCATTCTATGACGAAGATCAGTGATGAAATCAATATTGCAAGGAGGAATGTCTGATACATTAATCATGTCATATGTCTAGATTACAGTGTTCACCTTTGCTTTAAGATCTCTGGTAAAACTTCTTGCTAAAGTGTTTCTTCCTCACTGTAGTTCCACTTTAGGGAAGTGAATTTATCACTGGCAATTTTTGTAAGCTAGGTATTTAAATCTTTATAGAACGTTAAAAGCAATTATTTTAAGGAGTTTAATATAGAATAGTGTTTGGAGAAGTAAACTTACGTGCATTTAGTTTAAAATATGCTCCAAGAGTTCTGCAAAAAGCGAACACTAATTCACCTCGAGAACGTTTAAGTCAAATTTGATAAAAGCAAGTTAAAATTTGTTTAATTCCAGACATGCGGTATTAAGAAAATGGTAATATTCTTTATTCTGAAACTTGCTTAAACATTTGATTATTGTCCAAATATCCTATATTAACTGGCATTTTGCAATGAAACGAAAAAGAATTTTGCTTTTTTCCTCAACCAATTATAATACTACCTCTGTCCCATAATAATAGTAGCAAGTGAATATTTAAACGGAAAATATATGCGAATGCAGCTGTAAGTTATGTTGTAGTGCAAAGTTGCGAAACCTTCAATCAAAATCAATGTTTCACGACAGCCGTCATTTGTTTTGACACTTATTTCAATTTTTAGTTTAACTTAATTATTACGAATTATAACCCTTTTTCTAATTTCATCCGCTGACTGAAATCAATTGTCTTATTTCAGTTGAATACCAACCCAATATAAAAGTAAGATAAAAAAGAGAGTTTTCGAGCAAAGATGGAGTAGCGACTGTCCAGTTCTTGATGCATCAAAAGAAAAATGTAAATTTGCAAAAAAGTGCAATTACTTTATCTGTAAAATATTTTAAGTGCAAAAGAATGACCTATGATAAATGAAACTATCTGAACACTCAAAATAAAAATTAGGAGTAAGATTTTTAATTTATTGTTTAATTTAATCTAGTTTTTTTATAATACATGTTCCGTTCTATTTTTATTTTCTTTTGCTACTATTATTATGGGACAAATTAAATTGATCAGATGCTACTATTATTATGGAACAGAGGTATTACAATATATCTCCAAAATTTTGACACTCTTTTGAATAACCTATTATTGTCTTATTTCTTTAGCAATAAATATAATTTTAAAATTACTGGGAAACTATGCCAGATAAAATCTTAAATTTAATGTAATAATTTATTGCAAAATTAATTATTTGTATTTACAAAAAAATCATAATTTCAATTTGATTTATAAACAAGTTAGAATTACAAATGTCAACATGTATTTAGGGGTATGCACAATGATAATTATTTTTCAGTAAATCAGACACGCTGAACACAAAAATGATATTTTTCTTTCTATCACTCACAGAGTTTTCTCAAACCGAAAAGGGGATTCGGCTATTAAAAAAATAATGCAAAATATTAATGAATAAAATGCATTAGAATTTCAATCAAAAACCAATTTCTGAGTAGAAGGACAATAATAAATACAAACTACAATACAACACTAATAGTAGCAAAATTATAAAATAAATAGAAACAAATGCTGAACCGCAAAATTTATACAAATTGAGTACCTAATTTAAATCTTTGAAAACAAGAAGCTGAAGTTTTAGTATCACAACTTAAAAATAAAACTTGACTAGCTATAACATTTTATTTGTACAGAAAATGAGAATAAAGAATTTGCCAGGTGTTTCGGTACTATGAGGTACTATGAGCTTATGAGCTTAAAAAACATTTTTTTTGCCCTCCCAACTTGAGCACTTTCCTGAAACTCTTGTTGTATTGAGCATTTACGGCTCGTCAGATGAGAAACAAGTAGTTCTGCAAAAGTTGTAGAGATCAAGGTTGTAGGAGATGAAATTTTGTGCTGATTATTTATATATATAATGATGATGATGATATACTAAAAATTTATAGCTTTTGCGTTATAAGCGGAAAACTGGAAAAAAATTATTTTCTCTTTTTTTGCTATAACTAAAAATCCTACAAAATGTTTTGGTAGCAAACCACAGATTCATAATAAGCACCCCAACGAAAGATTAATGTGCAAAAAATTGCAACTCCTCCAGAATTTGATTTATAAAACTACTAAATGATTCGAGAAAGATAAAATATGCCAAATGAGGTAGGCCAAACTAGAGCTGTGAAAATCGCAGCTCGAGGGGTTATAATTTGAAAGTGCGAAGGGTTGCTCTCTTTTTTTCCGTCTGAACGCTCCGCGCTCCTCAGTTTTTGTCTTTTGGAGGGGCAAAACTCTATGCAGCTCTCGTCTGTCTCTATCATATTTCTAGATTGATTTTCCAACTTCCTTTTAACTTATTTATTACTTTTTTGCCATTTTCGTTGATCATTGAACTCTCAAAAAGGAAAAGCAAGTCAATATGGAAGAAAAGGAAAATACACGATTTAAAATTAATTTCAGAGGGGACTGCACGTTTGCAGCCCGAATGGAGTATTGAACATTGTACTGAGTAAAGATATGGGTAAGATATTTCATGATGAAATGAAATGCATACGAAACGATAACTAGGACATTACGATGTGAATATTTGGGACTTGGAAAACAATGAACCAGTTTCAAAATCTGAAGAAGATAAATATTTCTTTGAAGAGAATGTAAAACAAATTTCCAACATTCTTTAATAATATTTTTACATACATATATCATTATCATTTGATTTTTAAAATTATTTTTTTTAATTTAATTTTAGTAAAATTGTGAATTTATTGTAAATTGTATATACGAGAATTTTTTTAAATGACTAAAATAAAAAAAATATAAATTTCACAATTGAAACAATCCTTACGTGGTACAGAAAAATGGAAATTATTTTTGAATTTTGCACGATAAATATCATATAATTTGCATAAATGTAAGTAAACCTCAATCAAAATTTTAAGTTTCGCAGGCCTGTGTTATCATTTACAAAACAAAACAAACACTATTTGACATTTTCTGGTTTTAATTACAATAGACTATAAGGAACAAATATATTTCATCTGCCTAAGATTCAAATATACACAAGTAATGGCGAATCCAAGGTTTGGGTCGGGAGAGGAGACTGAGATCATACAAATTTTGTATCGTCGTGACGAACATCAATTGTCATTGGCTTAGGTAAGCCAAAACAATTTATCTAAATCCTTTCAAGTTCACTACATGTTTTGTCTTGAAAATTACTAAATTTATTTCAAAAATGAATATTAGACATGTAGCTAATCATAAATTTGTAAAAGAAAAAAAATTAGCATTTTTTATTTTCAATAAATTTGTGGTTTCGTATTGAAACCAATGAACGGTAACAACTATATTTCCCACTGAATAATTTATCATTGAAATGCAATTCAAATTCTGTATTTAATTTATAAGAATACTTGATTATTCAGAATATTGAATCTTCTTAAAATTCAATATTAATTTCGAAGATTCAATTTTAAAAATTTCGATTTGTTTAAGAACCCTCATCATTTTGTTTCTCTTAGAGATAAAAAGCAATTTAGCTCTTTTAATGCCGATATCTTTGTGAATACTAACGGTATTAAACTGGAAGTTTTATATAAGTTGGCCTATATATCTGGCTCTTAATATATGAAAGAAAAATTACGCTATGTTTCGCCCAATCGCATTAAAAAATGCTCAATGTGTGGTTTCACTGCAAAACCAATGAACGCGAAAGGGTTAACACACATTATTCACCTGACAATAAGAATAATAAAGAGCAATACAATACTTTCGATAATTTAATAAAAATAGAATGTAATGAAATAAAAAAGCCAAAAAATGTGTTCGACGGCGTCAATGTTACAAGTGGCATGACTAGAAAAGTAGGAAAAATTTCGAGCCTTTCAAACCAGAAAGCAATGTTGTCATGTTTTTATTATTTTTTTTAAATAAAGGGAAATTAAGAACAAAATTTTGCAGTGATTTAAAAAAAACTCAAGAATCCTGGCTTAGCTTTAGGGAGCTGCAGCCCATAGCGCTCCTCTGAATTCACTTCCGTATCCTAGAGAACTACCCCTGCATCTTTGATATGAACCGATTATGCATGCATTTTATGTTAAAAATACAATCTTTTTTCCCATTCAGTCCGTTTAATAGTTTATTTTCTTTATAAAGTTTAAAACAAAATATTTGTTTCAACTTTTGACATCTTTTCTGCATGGAAAGAAATTGACATTACATTTTATTTGATTGATTTATTCCTTGAGGATAAAATTTATCTGTATGAAAAACAACACCGTTTAGGACAATTTCTTCCAGAACGTTCGAAATTAAATTTTTGAAGTATAATTAATTAATTAATTTATTTATTTGATTGTTTAAAAAGGAAAAAAAAATTACATTCGTATACTTTTGTATTGTAATAACTATTTTTTATATTTGGAATTCTAAAAATCATTTTTGTGGGAAATTATCACCCAGGGTTCTGGATATTCGATGCAATCCATTTAAATCCTAAGAGTAAATGAAAAAACCTTTATTTGCGATAATTTTTAAACCAAGATTTTGATTCATAAACACAAAAAATACTTCCTAAATCTAAATTTTATAACATGATTACATTCAATTAACTTCAATGGACTTATCAGTGATTGTTCTTGAACTCAGAAAGAAACAGAACTACAACAGAAGTTTCTTCAAGCTACAGTCCCTCCTTTAAAACTCGCTAATATCTATAATTTTTTTTATTTAATTTGACTTTCCAATATACGATGTTCTTCATAAAGATGGAGAGTGTAAAAATTTCTGCTTTTTAAGTTATTATTTATAATTTATCTTTTTTCTAAAATTTAGAAGGCTTGTAAATTATTTTATCGTCCTTTGGTAAACATTTTACAATGAAATTTGTTGAATCTCTGTTTTTTAATAGAGATACGTGATGCTCCAAAAACTCACCGAGGTCGAAAGCGCACCTACGCCGACAAATGGCCATTTCCAAGTCACTACGTTGTTTCAAAATGTAATATGCGCATTTTCATATTATTAAATATTTAATGTAATTTGAAAATCATAGCATAGTACTTACATCGCATGAAAATAACTTTACGAGTCGAATGATTTTCAACTGAACATTTAAATGTCATGTAGCATTTTCTTTACTCTTGATATTTTTAAGTCAAAATTGATGCAGTGACCTGAAAGCAGAATTATAGTCTATGCAAGCTGCAGATGATTTCGAATAATATTGAGATATTTCAGAGTCAAATATTTAAGACGAAGATTTAAATATTAATAAATAAATTAAAACGAAACTGCTTTTCTATAACTCTCCATTTTAGATACAATGTTAATATGAAAATTTTTGTGAAATTTGAGAAGTTTCTTAAACTGTCAACTGCCATGTTCAAAAATGGTGTTCTCCAATAAAGGAAACTAAAATGCAAGAAAGTTCAACAATTGAAAAGATCGTAATTTTTCTAAAGTTAACGCCAGATTGAACGACTGACATTTTGCTTACGAAATAATTCAGTATGTATTGATTGAACAAAATCTCTATAGAATCGTTGACCATTATATTCATTTTCAAGACAAAGTTAATACATTAAATGCAAGTAGAAATTAACATTGAATGTGAATAAAAGTCTCTGGAGAAGGCTACCACTATTTTGAATAAAAACTTTTCAATTTATAATTCTACTAAAAAAATGCATCGAACCTGGTTCATCTTAACACTCTGGACCCGGCTAGAGTGAGAATTCCATTGCCTGAAAACCTGGAGGGAAACGTCACGTTCTTTACACAAATTCCAGCAGATCGATACCTATGGTTGCCCGATCAATTGTCAACAAAAATCTACATTTTTCCTAAAAAATCACCCAGGCGCCCGAAACCGCCTGAGTTGACTTTTGTCGAACGGGCGGTTTGAGGCGCGATAGGGCTAAGTAAATTCCTTGATTTAAAGCATGGTCTTTTAGGTCAGGGCTGGTAAACGAATGTTAGAGTCGATAGCATTATCTTTTGCAGGTACTAGGAAACAAAGTGGTTCCTTCTGATTTTAAGGCTTCAGAGCTATCTGATAGGTCTATTAATGCATTTTATTCGAAAACAGGTGAGAGGAAAAAAATTGTACATTCAATGAAAACGATGTTAAAATTGGAGAAAAATTTGTTTGCCAACTCAATTTCTATCATATAATAGATAATACACAGACAAGAAATAGGTACTAGAGGTCTTATTCAGGACTTCTGTAAAAGACTTCAACGCCGCCAGCCTCTATACAAATTAATATTCTAGCCTCTATACAAATATTCAGCCTCTACACACATTATAATTTTATTTACATATCACAGATTGCATTTTACATATTCATTGGGGTCATGTATGTATCGAAAAGACAAACGCATGCGGAGCCGCGGGTACAACAAGTAGTATTATTGCATGTATAATATATTTCAAAATCATGGTGAAGTAAGAGGAAAAGTACCAGTTGTGTACTTACATCACGTAAAAATATCTTTACGAGTTAGATTATTTTCAACGCAACACTTAAACATCACTAGGCCAATCTTTACTTTTCATATTTGTAAGTCAAAGATAATGCAGTGGCCTAAATGCAGAATTTCAATTTATGCATGGTTCATATGATTTCGAAGAATATTGAATTATTTCAGATTCAAATATTTCAGATGGAGATTTAATTATTAATAAATTCATTAAAACGAAACTGCTTTTCTAATTCTCCATTTTGAAACTATGTTAATACGGTAATTATAGTGCAATTCGAGATGTTTCTTTTCATTAACTGCTAACTGCAATGCTAAAAAAATTATGTTTTGCCATAAAGGAAACTAAAACGCAAAAATATTCACCAACTGCAAAGAGCGCAATTTTTATAGAGCTAACACCAGTTTCAGACTGTTTAAAAATCTGATATTTTGCTAACGAAATAAATCAATAAGTATTATTTGAATAAAGTTACTTTAGAATCATTCAAACTTATATTCATTCTCCAGACATAATTGAAGTAGAAATAAACACTAGATTGAAATTAACGTGCTTCGGGAGCTACCACTACTTTAATTCAAACTTTTTCTATATATAATTTTTGAAGAAAAGACAGATCATATATGAATCGTCTCAAAGTTGTTTCTTTTATTTAAAGTTTGGTCTTTTATGTCCGGGCTGGTAAACGGAAGGTAGATTTGAAGTCGTTATCCTTTGAAGGGACTAGGAAATAAACGAATTGGTCACATTTATTTGAAGTTTCAACGCCATCTATTATCTCTATGAATCTATTCGCTTTGCAAACAGGTAGGATGAAAAACAATTCTCCGCATTAGACATTCAATAGAAACGATGCTAAAATTGGAGAAAAATTTGTTTGCCAACTCAAAGGGTATTATATAAGAGTAATATACAGAGAAGAAGTAGGTACTAGAGATCTCATTCAGAATTTTAATAAGACTGCTATGCCTCTATACACATAACTAGCCACTTTGGTTTCTTTCCACTTTTGGAATGGAAACACAAGGTTTTATTACCATATTAGTGCATAGTGTAAGATGTTCAATGTCCGTCTTGATAAGAATAGGTAAATTAAATGCTTGTTTATAGATTTTATCAAAAACTTATAGTAGCTGAATTATAACTCACTCAACATTTTTTTGGAAATACCTTTTTATAACATTTATTTATTATTATAGTTAACTAGCTGTTATGCCAGGTGTGTCTTTTGTTGATTTTCGTTAATCTACTGACCCTTTGGACCAGCAGTGAAACACCTTACTTTTTCTCTCATCAGTTTGAACCACCTGGCATTGTCCTCCGTACTCCATTTTCCCCTCCCCATTCCTACGGCAACAGCAGAAACTCTTTCATATCTTGGATAAGAAGCCTACATAAGATGACTAACCGTTCCAATAAATATATAAAATATCTAACGCACACAGGAAACGAAATTGGAACTAAACTGCGCAAGGTGAATGTAAAAATATCTCCATTTTGGAAAGAGGAAGCGGAAATATTGTTTTTATCAATATAAAGTAAATGCTCAATTTAAAATAGTCGTTATCCCTGCCGAAGAAATGACATTTAACTATTTAATTTCTCAAATATATCCCAAATTTGTTGAAAAGGTATGGAATATAACATGCAGTGATGGCAAATCTAATTATTCAAATTCAAAAACTAGACCATTGAATTTATTTACAGAAAGTGAAAATGAACGAACTGAGCGTTTAATCACTGGAGTTTATTTAGGTGATTTAAAGCCGAGTCAATTGTTGCAAATATTAAGATCAGTAGGTAGTTGAGATGTTTCGGAAAAATTGATTAAAACTTTATGGCTTGGAAATTACTTGAATCTATCAAAATATTTTAATTGTCTGTAGAGAAGATGTTTATAGTTTGACAACAATGGCCGACAAAATTTGCAATATGAGCCATAAAACCAAAATTGGAAATACAAATAATATACACAACTCTGCTAACGAATTGTTAGATAAAAAAACTTTTGGGTAGCAAATTGCTGAAGTATGTGTTCGTACTGTGTCTAAATTGAGAACACCGAATAAAAATTCTTTTCGTAATCGATTTCGAAGTAACTGGCGCAATAATTTTGATCCCAAAGGAAAATTGTGTTATTTTCATTTTCGATTTGGTGTTAAATGTTTTCCGGAGAAAAATCAGCCTCCTTGCAATTTGGAATAAAAATACACAAGATAATCAGGAAAACTGCAATCTCCTGTAAGCTCAGCGACAAACTCTACTGCAGAAATTGTAGAGGATTCTCGCAAATTTCGTTTACTCTTCCGTGATAGTATATCAAGTTTGCAATTTCTCGTATACAGTATAGCTGATGTTAGCATAATTATGGAGAATAAAACGAAGGAAGAATTTAAGGTATATGCTGCTAATGGCACATTAATCTCAATTTTTGGTGAAAAAAATGTCCATTTCATTTGGAATTATGCCGGTAATTTGAGTTTCCATTCATAACTGCTGACGTAAAAAAAGTTATTTTGGGAGCTGATTTTCTTTACAAATTTAACTTACTTATTAACAGAAATAAGAAAGAAATAATTGAAGGGATAAAAAATATCTGTGTCCAAGGTGATATAACTGTTATTTCTAGTGAGAACATTGTAAGCACATTGAATAAACGCATAAAAATAAAGAAAAATTATAATGCAAAATGGCAGAGACCATCATGCATCTGACAACTGCTTTCGAAAGTTAAATATCTTCATAATGATCTTCAGCTCACCAATAGAGAAAGAAATGTCCTTAATGAAAAAGTTGCTTTTCGTAACAGCGTTAACTGCTTTATAGTAGAAGAATTGGGCTCGTACTTGGATCAGGATTGTTGTGATCCTTATAAATCTTTTTTTAAAAAACTCGTAAAATTTAGAGATTTTGAGTTGCAAAGAACAACAGAAACCGGGAGACGTTAAGTTGAACATATAGAATAACAGCATCCTTTTATTAAAAAAATATAAATATTTTTATGAAACCTTCATTCAAAAAGAAAAAAACAGAACATTGGCAGTCTGCATTAGGTTCTAAGTTCATTTTTATTGATTCTTAAACTTTTATAGTAGTTTTGGTCTTTTAATTCTGATCGAACATACAATTTGCCTAATTTTTCTTCTTCAACTTGGTATAAAAATATATAAAGATTTAGAGTTATACAATTTTGCCAATTCATCATTAGCGTATGTATTTAATGCATCTATTTATCTGTTAACAACAGTGATACCGCTTATTTTGAATTGATCCTCTACTTCATAACACAATATTTCCGGTTCGTCTATACAAAATGGAGGTACTTTTGCACTCACCTTGTGCAGTTCTGTTTGTAG
>BGPR01036032.1:0-15702 GCA_013235015.1 Araneus ventricosus
CCATGTACCAAATATCATTTATCTTGTTTATTGCGTTTTTGAATTATAGTGTTCACATACACAAAGATCTACAATCAAGCATATAGCCTATCAGGTGCAATTTTTTTCTCAGAATTAGAGACAGATCTATGATTTTTGTATGAATATCATGCACTAAAATTCACCTATCTAGTTTCATGCATTTTCGAGTTATCTCGTTCACGATCTGACTATTCCTGTATATTGACCGCATTGAAGAATTTCGTCCAAAATTTGATACAAATTTACAATTCTGGTAATTAATCCCTATTACAAATTTCATTTGTTTAGTTTGTAGGTTTGAGAGTTATTGTGAACACACGCATAAAGACAAACGAACTTACAAACTTCCCAAAAATGTATTTTGTTTAAAACTCGATAAAAATCTATAATTTTGGTGTAATGACGACCATATGCCAAATTTCAAACGTTTAGCTTGTAGAGTTTTGAAACTAGTCATTATCCTCAAAAGGATCAAAATTTGGCAATAAGAGCATTTTTATTGCCTTAAGTTGTTGGGTTGGGCTATCCAAAATATGCCTACATTTAACGCAAATATATCCCGCCTTATACGTAAAGGGAAAGCTGCAGCATCCATTTTTCGAATTTATATAAAAGGCTATTAATCTAAGAGGAAACGTTTAAATAAAAATACTCATAAAATGAGCTTTCGTATGTTAAAATAGTGTAAGTAGATCAGGAGTGAATGCAAAAAAGGAGCTGTAGAGTATTCATTCTGCGGACCCCACAGGTGGGAAGGCATGCTAATTGCATTCCTAGTTGTTTACAGATGCATTCCAGATGTGCATATCGACACTGGCGGTCCGATAACCAGATGTGGTTGGTGACGCACTGTAGAAGAGTGCTAAGGAATTCTGGATGGTTCCAGTTTGCTTTTCCTTAGCATAACTGTGCTTGGTCCTCGTGATCTCATATGATTGCGAGCGGAGACTCTGCCCAGACGTGTGTGCAGAAGACACTCAGCCTTCAGATATCTTGTAATAAATATCTAAATATAACAAAACCTTCCTGGAGGAATGTAACTTTTAATCCAGTATAGGGAGAGTGGGGTAAAACCGAGTACCCTTGATTCTGGCGCTATTATTCTTCCTATCTAGCAGACAGATACTGAATTACGCTGTAATAGTCAAGAAAAAGGAACAGTCATAATGGCCTGTTGTAGATGTTGAATGCACTGCATCTGTGAAGGTTTATTTGTTTTAAGACGCCAACTCTCTAATGTTCGTTTGATTTTAAACTGTCCTTGCTTAAAAATCATTACAGTTATAAAAGCTATATTTAGTCCAGCTTATTATGCGCTTACTAAAGATTTATACCCTATCAAAAAATAAGAATTCATTACAATAACTGAGCAGTTCTATTTCGTTTTTCATAACCTCTGCACTCAGGGTAAAACCGGGTACTCCAAGTGGCATAACACCGGGACAGTCAGTATTGATTAATCCTCCGATTAAGACGATAAAACACATAAAACGTTGATGGTTTATATTTTAATGATGCATTTTCTAATTTAAATAAAGAAGAAGGGTTAATCCAATGCAAAAACTGTCTTAGCTGTGCCCACGAAAGCTGCAGTGGCGCGGAGGAAGAAGACAACTGCTTTATATGTGAATTTCGTAACTAATATTTTTAAATAAAAATAATTGTAACTTTTCCACCGAAAATCGATTTTTCCAAATTTCCCATAACGGTAACATGTGTACCCGGTTTTATCCCACTAATGGAGTAAAACAGGGTAGTGTCACTTTTTTTATAAAAAAAAAATGCATTGATAAAAAAAGTAATGAAGCTGTAACTTTTATGGAAAGATATAATGTACTCCGCTAAACAATGAATATTTTAATAAAATTGGACAAGCTCTATGTTGAACATTTTAATTCCAACAGGTCTTCGAACCTTACCTTCCCGGTTTTACCCCACTTTCTCCTATAGAATGTAAATGACTATTGACTCTAGATTATTGAAGTTGAGAGTACTCAATCCACTATACCTTGGGTACGCTACAGAACGCATTTTCCTTCTGGACATTGAGAATGAGACAAACTCTTTCAACTCGAAATTTTAATTTTCTTCACTTTTTCTGAATAACAGCCGTATAAAAATTTTCTGAAATTGTAGAATAACACTTTTAGTATAGAAATTCTTTTGTTCCGCTGATTCGGATAGATATAAAAGTACTTATAAGCATTTTCGACGACCTTGCTTTTTCGACAAAGTTGAATTTTCCGAAAAATAATGCCTATATCGTTCTGAAATTCTTTCAAGATATTCCCTCTTATATAAAATACACTTTAGCGGAATAGCAAAAATTTATCTCGAATTAGATCAAAATTGAAAATATTTTTCAAAACTTCCGTTAATTTAATCTCGACATCTCATTTTATAGTTTTTTTTATGCTTATAAACTTTAAATACAACAGTTGTACAATAAAAACTCAAAATAAGCAATACAAACCACAGTTAACATGATCAATTTTTTAAAGGGAGAAATTTTCTACTGCATTTTTGATTGAATACTTTGTACATTAGTAAAGTCCATGAATGAATTAAGGACTTTGAAAAATCATCCACTTGCAATCACTGAGGACACAAGGTTCAGACTTATTTAACAAGAACAAAAACTTAAAACATTATTTTCAGTTTTTAGTGTTTACTTCGAATTAACCAAAATAAATTCGAATTATGAACTATCTTTTAAGGAAGAATATATTAATAGGATATTATATATTAACAGGAATTCAATGAATCAGTAGGAAAAAATAACTGATTACTGACGAATTCGAATTAAAAACAATCAAATTGGAAAAGTTCCACTATAACTATGCGATTGCACTGTGGCATATTTTTATGTTACTTAATGAGAATAGGGTTTTTTTATTGCTCTATAACTCCAATTTGAAGCACAAAAGAAATTTATATTTTACAGAAGGGGGTTAAGCCCACCAGATGTTATTGCATGAGAAATAGGGAGTTTTGAGTTTATCTTCAATATATAACACTGAGGAACAAAAAAAAATTTTTTTCATTTGCCAAGGAAATTTGAACGCTTTTAGTGTATCTTGAGGCTGTTGATTTGAAAACTAATTTTACTTTTACCGAATTGCCTCTAGTTTTTGAGATAATGCATATTGTCAACATTTCAATCGTGTGTGCAGTAGGATGGACCGAAATAAGTCAAAAATTTGTTTTTGTGTCGATATACAGAGGGAAAATTTGCAAGTTCGTGAGAAATAAAACGAGGAAAAAAATTTAATTAAATTGATCGATACCCATCGCCTCGAATTGGCCTTAAAAGTCCTAAAAAATTAGGCTGTTTTTCATTAATTTTTTAAAATTTCAAAAATTTCTCTTAATCTCTGTATTATAGCATTAGCCGTTAAGTACTCAACTTCTTAAGAGTAATAAATTTTATTTTTTCCAAATCGTTCTATAAGTTCCTGTTACAAATTCCTTTCAAAGTTGTCAAAAATATAAATTATTACTTCAATATGCAAATTTTTAGTTCCTAATCAACATCGTAATCTTCCCGTATCATTTGTCGATTGAATGCAGCAGGTCAGTGTATATGCAGAGCAAAAGTAAAATCAAAGCAAGAGAACTACAACCTCACCTAGAAATTACATTTTAAAGCAACAAATGAAAAATAAGTATACACCGAGGGGTGACCCTTGATGAAGTCCCCAGGCCGGATTCTGCTCTTATTTTTCTTCAGTCATTTTGTCGCTTAAGTTCATCTAGTTTGTTGTATTTTTGTTGAATGCGTAGCAATAGGTTATTTAGGTCTAAAAAATACCAAATTTATTTATTTTCTTTGTTTAGGTAACACTTGCAAAACCAAGCTAAATTGGAATATTATTTGCAAGTTCAGAATGTATGCAAAGAATATAGAAAGTAACAAAAATTAGCACACTTTTAAGAAAAGACTTCGGCTGAAAAGATATCAATGTAATGGAACGAACGTATCAAGGGATGTGGGACACACAAACAGTGGTTATTGTTAGAGACTCCAATAATTTCGCAACTCCAATGCAAAAATTTCCATTGCATGTAAGAGGAAATCATATAAAAGTTTTTTCCATGAAAGAACTGAAGTAACTTATTTTATTTTCATTTTATTGGACTTAATGCAACATCATCATGTATTTTTACCATACCATTATGATTCATTTATTTAATTGTTGAAATTCATTTCTTTATTTCATTCATTAATATAGTTTTAACTTTTATTCTTTAACCTACAGTTGACACAAATTTTATATGATTTCTGCATAGATTTATCTTGTGATTTATATATTGATTACTCTTTAGAATTATGTTGATTTATTGCATTGATTTAATTTTATTATTGATTTATATTTGAGACAGTTTCAATACAATTTGAGTGGTGCGTGCATATTACTGTTAAAATATAATTTTCACTTTATCTTGAAAACCAGAGGCAATCTGATAAAAAGAATGCCGGATTCGGAATCAGCAGCACGGAATTACTCAAAAACCATTGGAATATCGTTGGCAAAAAATCAGTGTTGACCAGTCTAATTTGTCACACATAGAAAGACGTTTTAATGCATTATTTCCTCACACTTATCCATGTTGGCGCCGAAACAACTCGAATCACCGCCAAGGGCTGGCACCCCTTCCCGTCACTTGTGGAGTCTCCTCATGATGCTGTAAAGCGGCTAATAGGCGCATATTAGGGGGATGAAACAATGTATTGCCGAGAAGACCGCCGTCTGTTAACAACCGACTAAACCGATAAATTAAAAGCGCAGAAGCCTTGTCGAACGTCTTGTTGTGAAAAGGAACAAATCTTTCCCGAAATTAGAGTTTGCTACTCGGAAGCACCTGCAGTGTTCGCGGGAGGAAATGAGACGCCGGAGCGGTAGGAAATTGATAGCCGAATAAAAGACAAAATTCACCGATCCGGCTTCTTCGCTCGTGCGGTTATACATATATAAAACAACCCCTTTTTATACTTCCGATATGGTAAATTTTTACAAAATTGCACTTCCCTAATAGGGATTTAATTAAATATAAACAGTATAGTAGGAAGCATGAAGCCTGTTATTAGCCATACGCCTTCCGAGAATTTTTCCTCAAAATTAATAGTTGGTCCATTTATTCTAATAGGTTTAAGCCGTATGTTAAAAGAAAGCAGCAGGAGTGTTCTCGTGTCCTCGATTTTATCGCGTACCAGTACGATATGGGAGGTTTTGTGCTTAGCTTCGTCGTGTGATGAAGAGAACCGAGAGAACATTTTGGACCTCTTCCCGTTGACCGATTGGATCCAAAATTTGATAGTACAATTTTAGGCTCGCCCCCCCTCTCCCTTCTTGCTTTGTTTTTCTTCCATTTTTCTCGTCCACTATTTTGTTTGTTTGTTTCTGGTGGCTTTTATGTTACCCTTATGGAGAAACAACTGGCTTTGCTAGATTCATCGATAATATACAGGGAGCCCACTAAAGTCCCTTACCACCCGTTTAGCTACCGAATGGCTGCAGCTATCTTCATAAGAGTGGTGTCTAGGTAAGGTAAAGTGACTATGCGCTACTGGATGAAACCACTTACAGCGTCACCTGGTGGGAAACGGCGGAGTTAGCGTCATTATCTCCAAAACGGTACGAGATAGAGGGAAAAAGTGAATTACAAAGTTGTAGAGCATCATCGATTTAGTACAAAAAGACACCTTATGGTTATTATTATCAACATTGCAGGACCTTCAAAGACGCATTACCGATGCTTGTGCCAACGTGACACCCGCTATGCTACACCGTGTACAAAGTGAAGTTCAAGCAAGGGTCCAGATGTGCATTGTAGCTGACGGAGAGAAGTTTGAACATCGCAAATAAAGGTATCTTGTGATAACTAGTTTTTTTTTTTCTTTCTAAGAATGTTTTGTCACGTGCCAGTGTAAGAAATCACGAACAAACAAATTCGTGTTTTAAGTGTTCTGTTCTAAGCATTTACGTCCACAAGGTGTCTTTTTGTACTAAATCAATGATGCTCTACAACTTTGTAATTCACTTTTCCCCTCTATCTCGTACCGTTTTAGAGATAATGACGCTAACTCCACCGTTTTCCACCAGGTGACGCTATAAGTGGTTTCATCCAGTAGCGCATAGTCACTTTACCTTACCTAGACACCACTCTTATGAAGATAGCTGCAACCATTCGGTAGTTAAAAGGTTGGTAAGGTACTTTAGTGGGCATCTTGTACACGTCAATAATTTTCTAAAATGCAGATAATAATAGTTAAAAACATATTGACATATATTTATTTATTTATCACCCACTCCGACCTGCTCACTCTTAACCCTTAAATGCCCAGTGTTGTCTTTAAGCAGCATACTCAATTTTGTCTTCCAAAATATTGAGAATAAGACTGACGCTCTAATGCCTGTTGTTGCCAATGGGATACATATTGAAAATGTTATTATTTCAGTTTACAACTTATAGATGGCAGCCTGAGTGCTGATAAAAAATTAAATTGATGCTTTTCACTTGCGGCCGCATCTTTTTTGCTTTGTTTGTACGCTTGAGAATACCTTATTTCATTCTAAAATGTCGAAGGAAATTCTTTACCCTTATATTAGTTCTTAAAAGTTATCTGTGTTTAATAATATAGATTTTATGAAGGATATTTTTCTCAAGTAAAGCCCAGTGTTGTTGATTGCTAACAAACTGTTTTTTAGCCGTAAACCATATTTAAAACAAAATAGCATTTTTTAAAAAGTATTTTTCCCATGTTTTATATAAGAAATGATAGTCAAAAACGTTTATAAATCAGTTTTTAAAAAATCGGGCATTTAAGATTTTAGGTATGGAAGGTTTTAGAGGTTGATTGGGAAGTGTTCGCAAATAATTTTACATCGTTTACATACATCATATATAAATAAATTCATAAAAATACAAAATACAAGGGTAAATGAATTACAAACGAGACTTTTTAAATAGTTGCAGACAATTTTCACATATGTTGCTGTAGCGACCATGATAAGTTGTTTAAAGTTTAAATAACCATTTGGTATCGTTTTATTCTTCATATTATGTTCTTTTATTTATTCGCTAGCACGATGAGTGAACACAAAATATCTCATGCAGTTGCTCTGCGAATAATCATTAAATTTTTAAAGAATGAAAACATCCTATCTATTGAAATTTGCACAAATTTAATTCCCCAGTTTTGTAATGACATCCTATCGAGGTCTTAAGTATGTAGGGGGCACAAGGTTTAAAAGTGACTGTGAAGAAGTTGAAAATTTGACTCATAATCGTCCCCGAGAACAAGTGTAACTGGAGTGAACATTTGAAAAATATGTAATCTTATTCTTGATGACCGACAAATAGCAATTCTGGAAATTAGTGTCAAAATTGGCATAAGTTATGGAAGTGTGAAATTCATCATTGGGAATAAGTTTCGATTTCGAAATGAAACTTCAAAAAGGTGGATTCATCGAATTTTCAATGCAAATCAAAAGGTTGCAAGAACAGAAACATGAATCGCTATGGAGCAGAAGGAGACGAATTTTTGACTCGAATTTTAAGCTGTGGTGAAAGTTGGGTACATCATTACACTCCAGTATGGAGTGGTGCACAAAAAGTGAAAATGCTCCACTAAAAGTAAAAAATCGGTTATCTCCTAAAAACATTTCTCACTACTGTGTTTTTGGAAATCACAGGATATTGTGAACGTTGATTGTCTTCGTGGAAGATAAACAATTAATGTGAACTTTTGGAGAAGGTTCAAGCAGCATATCGATCCTAAATACGCCCCATTCCGATCCGCAATGTTTTCCTTCTCTATGACAATGCAAGACCTCACACTGCTGGTGCAAAATAAGAAAAATTAAAGAAAATTCGCTGAACAACACTAGAACATGATCCGATAATCCAGACCTATCACCTTACCCAGATATATCACCCTTGAGGAAAAAAATCGTGTCGGAGACTCTATCAGTAATCGGCCATCTATGTGTGTCCCACCTCTCTTGATATCTTTGTTCCATTACTTTGACATTCTGGTAGCCGAAGTCTTCTTAAACGTGTGTTAATTTTTGTTACTTTAGTATTCTTGGCATACGTTCTGAACTAATAAATAATATTTCAGTTTTGGAGCTCAGTTTTGCAAGTGCTACCCTAAACAAAGAAAATAAATAAATTTGATATTTTTTAGACCTAAATAACCTTTTGCTATGCATATACATTGACCTGCTGCATTTGATCCTCAAAATGATGTGAGAAGATTATGATGTTGATAAGGAACTAAAATCAGACACTGAAGTAATTTCACGCATTTTTAACAACTTTGAAAGGACTCTGTGACAGGAAGCTACAGACCTATTTTGATAAAATAAAATTAATTATTCTTAAAGAGTACTTAACAGCTAATGCTATAATAAAGAGATTAAGAGAAATTTTTAAAATTTTAAAAATTAATGAAAAACAATCTAATTTCGCCAATTTTTAGGACTTGTATGGCCGATGCGGAAGCGGTAGTTATCAATATATATAATTATTTTTTTTTCCACATTTTATTTCTCACCATTTTGCAAATTTTCCCGCTCTATAGCGACATGAAAAAAATTTGAGTTTTTACTGCCCACTCTACTGCAGACACTGCTGGAATGTTGACGATATGCATCATTTGAAAAACTAAAGCAAATTCGGTAAAAGTAAAATTAGTTTTACAATCAGCAGCCTCAAGATACCCTAAAGCCGTTAAAATGTCCTTGTCAAATGAAATAAATATTTTTTTTTTGTTCCCCATAAAATCAGCAGTCTCAAGATACCCTAAAACCATTCAAATTTCCTTGGCAAATGAAAAAATGTTTTTCTTTTGTTTTCCAGTGTAATGCGCTGTTACTCATTTCGAACCATTTAAAATATCTAAATATTAGATATTTTAAATTCAATATCTAATTTTTTTCAATTTGAAAGCGCTCTTATCTCAGCAGATAATTAATTATTCAATAATAATAGATAATTGCATTTCTCCATATGTGTGTATAAGGGTGGTTTTTTTAATGTTTTTTACTTTTAACATCTGATGTTCTACAGGTCTGGAAAGGTTTCCAAACGCTGCCATCTATAGTCAAATTTGTGAACAAATAATTTCTCATTCAGTCTTGCTTCATGAAAGTATCATTACCAAAACTGGAGAGCCACTTTGGCTCAGTCACATTAAATTCATTCTCTAAATTATTTTTTATCACTTCACATTAATTTGCACTTTTTTCCCCAAGACCACTTAATTGTTTTTGTTTTTTTGCACAAAATATTTATTTTTCTATATAAAATCTGGTGCCATCTATTCAAAAATCATTTAATCTTATTTTTCTGCACATTTTAGGAATTATTATTATTATTATAATATTTATAGTGCGTGTGACTTTTAACGAGATTTTTGGGAATAAAATGATCTTTATTTCATTTAAAATAGTTTAGTTGATTTAATTACAAATCTCTGTGAAAGAGACGGCTGGATGGTACGAAATTAGTACTTTCAAAAAGCAAAATATATCATAACTAGAATTTACCGTATTCTCTATAAAAATGGTTTTAAGGATTCCTCCCATGGATACAGTTGTCATTTACAGTGCAACTCCGGTTACCTGGACGGGGGGCGTTTCGGATACCGATTTTTTCGGTTAGGCCATAAACATCTATTATTATTTTGTGTCTAATTACAGTATGTAATTCTGAAATGTTTTGAAGTTAAAACGAATTCAAAACTCTCTTTCTAGGGTACACTTACCTTTATTGAAGTTAGCCCCCCGTCGGGCGCAATATTCGCACCGGCGAGTTCGGGCGCTGCGCGCCTGCCAGGCACAGGTAAACATTATCGTAATTAATATTGTTAATGCCCATTAATTTCAATGTTAGCATTCTAAAATTAATCTCTGACCTTTTTGGGGAGGGCTAAAAGAAAAAAAATAGGGATATCGTTGCAAAAATGTCTCGCCTTCACGATTATTTCTGTGCAGTACAGTACGTGTTTTTTTCGGATTTGCGATTTCAAAGGCATTTCGGATAACTAGAGTTTCGGTTAACCGTGGTTTTAATGTATTACTTTTTATTTCTTTTGCGCGCGTGGCAGTTATTGTGACGCAATTTGCAATGAATGACAACTTCTAGATCGCTATGCCACATGCTATTTGGTATTGGCCGGATTATTAAATATCAATAGGTCCGGATTATCAAACTTTGGGGCTCCGAGTACACACACACGCATATACATTAGGGTGTCCCAAGATACAAGGGATTTTTTTTTCAAAATCGAATACGCATACCCTCTATTTTTTTCTATTTCACCTCAGAATAAATAAAAACGTATTATTGCAATAAGATAACGGTAATCCGTGCCGAATTTAGGTCAAACATGAACGTGAAATCTTTTACGCGGAATACTATGGAAAGATTGCAAAATGTATGTTTCTTTGGTACATAAGACACCAATTTTTTCAGAGCAGATATTTATTACCATATTACAGTAAAAGAAACATTACTGTACATATTTTCGTTTCAATGTTTGTTTTTTACTGTCAGGATAGATCTTCATGTGTTCTTGTACGCAACGTAACAAAAATTGTTTTTGTTCCTCCTCAACCGTTATTAAACCATGAAAGTCCTGCATAATTTTTACCGATCTTTTAGCTGTATCCTTCACTGCTCTAAGCATTGAGACTCTTTTTCGCGTCTAGAAACGAAGCGTTATTCGCCCATGAAGAGGGACTCTCGTTGAGAAAACTATCGTCAATTTTGAGTCTAGAAAACAATGACTGGCTTTTGACTGATATGAAATCAGCGATGCTTTTCTCTGTAAAAAAATAAAATAACAGGTAACAATTGCGTGATATAAATAAATAACTAAATAGAAAACTACAAAATGAATGTATCAAATTCACCATACAATGAACCGTAAAGTTCTTCCTTCGATGGAATGTATCTTTTCTCATGGGTCGAGAAAATTTATTTGTGTAAATTTGCCACCATTTTTAATTTTGTTTCTTCGTCCACATCATCATCAAAAAGTGCCAATACTGCTTTTTCGTCAGTAAAATACCATAAATGCTGGCTAAATTTCTGTAAAGCAGCTTTTGAGATACTTTTATTCACATTTTCGTAAGCTTTCCGAGATTTCAAAAAGCACAAATCTTTGTAAGGTGCTTTAACTGCCAAAATCCATTGAAGCCATGGTTTAACGTAGATTGTCACGATAAACAAGCAGACGTCTAACAGTGCTTCCTTATCCTTGGTGTTTAATTTCAGCTGAGAACTAAATAACGATAGTTTTAGGGAGTAAATCGCTCGGGCCATCCATATAGCTTGGGGCATGGCACCCGGAGGTCTGATTTTAAATTTGTTTTCTGCATCTCCACCTAAAAATACGATAAGAAGTTCGATCAACTCTCGATAGTTATCTCTGACCATAACATTTTTAAGTTCAGTGCGATAAAAGTCAAGCAAATTTTCAAGTTCGGTTACGGTTCGGTAATTCGCCGATTTTCTTCTTTGACAACTCGAAGTCGCGCCCTTTCCTCTTTGTCGGTCAGTTTTTTATCCAATCCACCTAAATGACCAGGTCGGCCCGGCTCTCTTTGGCGTTGCAAGAACATCCTATCTTCCTCTATTTTCATTAACTGAAGTGCATCAGCGTGTGCAATGTCGAACAAATTGTCTAAATTACTTACAAATTCTTGTTGTCGTTGCTTGAATACGTCTTGTAATTTCTTAGCATTTTTTTTTGTAGCCTCTCCAAACTTGATACACGTTAACAAGTTTCCGCACACAATTTGGCAACAATTTGGTAGTTATGCCTGTCTTTTCCCAAAAGATAATACATTCGCGAATAGCGAGATTTGCAATTCCTTTAACAGTTAAATTCCCTTCTCGAATATTGTAAAACAAAACTGCGAGAACTTGTCCATTAGAGGGAAGTTTTGAACCCGTTATTTGATGTTGTTTTCCCTTATTAAAAATATCACTTTTTTAGAACTACCCAATTCCACTGCCATGTTCTGTTCACTGATTAAAAATTATACAAACATTTAGTAACAAAACAACTTGGAATTATAAGCACATTGACACGTGGTTGTGCTCTGTCCTGAGTAAATTGGTACTGACACGTTTAGATGCAAGTCGGCACGGGTTGCCGTGGTTCAAATTACATGAAACTTTATTTACAATTGTTTTGATATAAAAGGAAAAAAATAAGAGGGTATGTGGAGAAAAAAAACGACTTTCATTTTTTTGGGAGACCCTAATATACATATATATAATGTTATTCCATTACGTGAAGTGTAGAGGCAGACGAAGAAGAATGCAGTCGTTAAAGTCCAAAACAATTTATCGCACTTCGAAAATGGGCACAATTAAATTAATTATAGAGTACTCAATAATAGATTAAACTTTTAAAAGATTATGGGAACATTAAAACCATGGCCAGAAGTAAAGAATTACGCCTAAATCGGCGTGAGTTGCTTAGTGCGTTACCTGATTACAAAAGAAGGAAGTTACGCAGACGCGGCGACTTTTTATAATACCGAAAAGGGAAAAGCACCGAAGTTGAGGTTCGAGAAATAGTGCGACTCTTGCGAGTCTAATTAAAGTAGGAGTGCTTTTATCATAGGATTGAAGTAGAAGCAATTAATTCGTAATTAAAAATTAACTGTCGCTAAAAGGGAATTATTTTAAAGATGAGAAAATAAAGATTTATTTTAAAGAAGGGAAACTTTCTAAGTCATTACATAGATTTATTTTGATGTGATCATATATAATGGAATTAACAAAGATTTTAGTAAATCACTTCATAGATAGATGGCGCCACTATGTTAAGAATAAGATTGCATCATATATTCATTTATTTATTTTTATGTACATTTCCAAAAATATATATATATTATTATAAAAGGTTAAATTTAATTTATAGTTACTATTTTTAAAGTGTTTTTTTATACAAGGTGCGTTCGAAAAGTTCGGTGAATGGTCCCATAGTTGAATAACCGCGCTGGTTCGGATGCTGTGCTCACGCTGACGCAGTGAGAGACATGGCAACTAGTGCCCCCTAGCGTCCAAATCACGACAGTTAAGCGAAAGTGCGCGCTACGACCAATTTAAAGAGTGAGTGTGCGAAGGCCCGTCACTGCGAAATGGAGCAATGCGTGAACATCAAGTTTTGCTTCAAATTAGGCAACACGGCGACGGAGACGCATGAAATGTTAGTGAAAGTGTACGGGGTGGAAGCAGTGAGTAAAAAGTGTGTTTTTGTGTGGTTTAAACGCTTTAGAGACGGAAAGGAAGATGTCGAAGATGAGCCGCGTTCGGGTCGACCGCCAACAAGCACAACTCCAGACAACATCGAACGAGTGCGACGGATGCTTGCGGATGATCGACGACTGTCTTTGAGAATGATAGCAGAAGAATTGAAGATAAGCCTAGACAGTGTGAGCAACATTAATCACGAACATTTGCAAAAGCGTAAGAAAAAGGTCTACGCTTTTCCGACATTGCGTAGGTCCAGCAACGTGTGACAACTATGCTTCGAGCGATACCGAAAGAAGTGTTTGCTGACAGTTTCCAGCAGCTCTACAACCGATGTCAAAAGTAGCTAATGGTGATTACTTTGAATGCCAGTAAAGGTATTTTGTTTGTATACATTGTTTCCTTTATTTTATGAGACCATTCACCGAACTTTTCGAACGCACCTTGTAGTATTATAAGCTTAATTTAGAAATAATATTTTCACTTTAAATGCGGAACTGTCTTTAGGATAATGCTCAAGCCCTAACAACAATTATATCTATTGAATTGGTATGTTATAAGTTATATACTCTCTCGTTTCTAATCTTGAAAGATTTTGTGGATTTATTCCCCTATTTTTTCGTTTTTCCAACAATTGGCTTTCGTAGAGGGTGGTTGGCGCCACAAATCTAGATTAATGCGACATATCAGTTCCCAAGACTGATAAGTATTTGATTGTTGGAATTCCCTTGCTAGGTTGTCTTTTTCATAGTGTAATAGTCGTTAATCAAACTATCTTTTGCACTTCTTTGATAAGGTAATTTGATTTTAATTTTAATTTCTAGATTAATATGTGTATATATTGAACATATAACACATGTTTTGATTAATTGAAATATTTTACTATATATATTGCCAATAAAAAAAATTCGCCGAAATCCAAATATGCGCACACAAGATCCATTCATGAAGGATTATCACTTTTCCATGAAGTTGTTTACTTTTGAAAAGCGTTACGACTTTATATTAACAGCTAAAGGTGAAGAGTTGTCGTGTGTTTACAAATGGTAAGCAGTCTAATATCATTAGGTGCATGGTTACAGTTTGAATGAGATTACTGTCACATAATAATGAACATCCTATAAAGTAGTTTTTATTTCTTCTTAGAGATAAATTAGAAAAAAATTACACATTTTAATAGTTTAGATGATAGGAAATTTTCTAAATGAAAATGTTGTATTAATGTTGATGCAAAAGCCTCTTATAACTTTTTCACTGATATGTCGTTCAAAAACGAAATTCACCAAAATCCAAACATGCACACACCTGACAAGATCCATTCATGAATGATTGTCACCCTTTCATGAAGTCATTTATCTTCGAAAAGCGTTACATCTTTGCATTAAAAACTAAGATGAAGAGGTTGCTGTTATGTGTTTAACCCTTTATAAGACCATTTTTTTCTAGTAGTGGTATAATAAAATAACTTTGGTATTGAGATTAATTTAAGAAAAGAAATCCATTTAGCTTATTGCATGACATTATTTTTTGTTAATTAATTTTATTAATTAATAATTAATTACCAAGTCAAGACACTTCGTTATGGTTTGGGATAAGAAATTGGAACGTCCAGGTTTTTGTTTCATCGAAAAATTTGGCGAGAACTTATGCCAACCTTAAAAAATGTATTTAAAAATTGATTAATTTGATGGGAAGTGTATTCCTACAGCCTTATAAAGGGTTAACAGATGATAAATAAGCTATCGCGTGATAATAGATGGTAAAAGAGCTAATTAGAAATAGGATAGATCTTTACTTCGGAAGAGTAAATATTCTTACAAAAATAGAAGCTACATCATGATTATAATGGGAATTAAATAAATAATATTACATCACGATTTCACACAATCGGCGAGAGTATTTTAATAGTTTTATTGATCAGTTTTGAAATAAAAGAAAATGCCCTTAATGAAACGATGGCATTTACTTTTCAATAAATTTATCTGTTGCCATTCTTCCTGGACATTTATTGAATGGAGAGATGGTCAGTAAAAAGCACGCACTATTAGATAAAGGGTAGAAGAAAAAAGGGAAGGATGGTTAAATTTGAAATTTTTGTTCAAGTGTCGAGACATTCGATATTTTGGCCAGACAGAAGTGTTCGGATTGAGAGGTGATGTCTCAGTTTCTTTCTCATGGAGAAGATAAATGGATGAAAAAGAGATATTAAAGCTAAAATATAATTTTTGTTAGATGAAATATGATAGAGTCAAAAATCTTAAAATAGACTGAATGATATTTATTATTAAGGATAATAAGGATCACTGAAATTGCGTTTTTGGCTATTTTTATCTTCTGTTGACATGCAGTCGTCCGTTATCTCTATACTCCAATATGTCTGTTCCTGCCGTAAAACCAAAGGGA
>BGPR01036034.1:0-15702 GCA_013235015.1 Araneus ventricosus
CCATGTACCAAATATCATTTATCTTGTTTATTGCGTTTTTGAATTATAGTGTTCACATACACAAAGATCTACAATCAAGCATATAGCCTATCAGGTGCAATTTTTTTCTCAGAATTAGAGACAGATCTATGATTTTTGTATGAATATCATGCACTAAAATTCACCTATCTAGTTTCATGCATTTTCGAGTTATCTCGTTCACGATCTGACTATTCCTGTATATTGACCGCATTGAAGAATTTCGTCCAAAATTTGATACAAATTTACAATTCTGGTAATTAATCCCTATTACAAATTTCATTTGTTTAGTTTGTAGGTTTGAGAGTTATTGTGAACACACGCATAAAGACAAACGAACTTACAAACTTCCCAAAAATGTATTTTGTTTAAAACTCGATAAAAATCTATAATTTTGGTGTAATGACGACCATATGCCAAATTTCAAACGTTTAGCTTGTAGAGTTTTGAAACTAGTCATTATCCTCAAAAGGATCAAAATTTGGCAATAAGAGCATTTTTATTGCCTTAAGTTGTTGGGTTGGGCTATCCAAAATATGCCTACATTTAACGCAAATATATCCCGCCTTATACGTAAAGGGAAAGCTGCAGCATCCATTTTTCGAATTTATATAAAAGGCTATTAATCTAAGAGGAAACGTTTAAATAAAAATACTCATAAAATGAGCTTTCGTATGTTAAAATAGTGTAAGTAGATCAGGAGTGAATGCAAAAAAGGAGCTGTAGAGTATTCATTCTGCGGACCCCACAGGTGGGAAGGCATGCTAATTGCATTCCTAGTTGTTTACAGATGCATTCCAGATGTGCATATCGACACTGGCGGTCCGATAACCAGATGTGGTTGGTGACGCACTGTAGAAGAGTGCTAAGGAATTCTGGATGGTTCCAGTTTGCTTTTCCTTAGCATAACTGTGCTTGGTCCTCGTGATCTCATATGATTGCGAGCGGAGACTCTGCCCAGACGTGTGTGCAGAAGACACTCAGCCTTCAGATATCTTGTAATAAATATCTAAATATAACAAAACCTTCCTGGAGGAATGTAACTTTTAATCCAGTATAGGGAGAGTGGGGTAAAACCGAGTACCCTTGATTCTGGCGCTATTATTCTTCCTATCTAGCAGACAGATACTGAATTACGCTGTAATAGTCAAGAAAAAGGAACAGTCATAATGGCCTGTTGTAGATGTTGAATGCACTGCATCTGTGAAGGTTTATTTGTTTTAAGACGCCAACTCTCTAATGTTCGTTTGATTTTAAACTGTCCTTGCTTAAAAATCATTACAGTTATAAAAGCTATATTTAGTCCAGCTTATTATGCGCTTACTAAAGATTTATACCCTATCAAAAAATAAGAATTCATTACAATAACTGAGCAGTTCTATTTCGTTTTTCATAACCTCTGCACTCAGGGTAAAACCGGGTACTCCAAGTGGCATAACACCGGGACAGTCAGTATTGATTAATCCTCCGATTAAGACGATAAAACACATAAAACGTTGATGGTTTATATTTTAATGATGCATTTTCTAATTTAAATAAAGAAGAAGGGTTAATCCAATGCAAAAACTGTCTTAGCTGTGCCCACGAAAGCTGCAGTGGCGCGGAGGAAGAAGACAACTGCTTTATATGTGAATTTCGTAACTAATATTTTTAAATAAAAATAATTGTAACTTTTCCACCGAAAATCGATTTTTCCAAATTTCCCATAACGGTAACATGTGTACCCGGTTTTATCCCACTAATGGAGTAAAACAGGGTAGTGTCACTTTTTTTATAAAAAAAAAATGCATTGATAAAAAAAGTAATGAAGCTGTAACTTTTATGGAAAGATATAATGTACTCCGCTAAACAATGAATATTTTAATAAAATTGGACAAGCTCTATGTTGAACATTTTAATTCCAACAGGTCTTCGAACCTTACCTTCCCGGTTTTACCCCACTTTCTCCTATAGAATGTAAATGACTATTGACTCTAGATTATTGAAGTTGAGAGTACTCAATCCACTATACCTTGGGTACGCTACAGAACGCATTTTCCTTCTGGACATTGAGAATGAGACAAACTCTTTCAACTCGAAATTTTAATTTTCTTCACTTTTTCTGAATAACAGCCGTATAAAAATTTTCTGAAATTGTAGAATAACACTTTTAGTATAGAAATTCTTTTGTTCCGCTGATTCGGATAGATATAAAAGTACTTATAAGCATTTTCGACGACCTTGCTTTTTCGACAAAGTTGAATTTTCCGAAAAATAATGCCTATATCGTTCTGAAATTCTTTCAAGATATTCCCTCTTATATAAAATACACTTTAGCGGAATAGCAAAAATTTATCTCGAATTAGATCAAAATTGAAAATATTTTTCAAAACTTCCGTTAATTTAATCTCGACATCTCATTTTATAGTTTTTTTTATGCTTATAAACTTTAAATACAACAGTTGTACAATAAAAACTCAAAATAAGCAATACAAACCACAGTTAACATGATCAATTTTTTAAAGGGAGAAATTTTCTACTGCATTTTTGATTGAATACTTTGTACATTAGTAAAGTCCATGAATGAATTAAGGACTTTGAAAAATCATCCACTTGCAATCACTGAGGACACAAGGTTCAGACTTATTTAACAAGAACAAAAACTTAAAACATTATTTTCAGTTTTTAGTGTTTACTTCGAATTAACCAAAATAAATTCGAATTATGAACTATCTTTTAAGGAAGAATATATTAATAGGATATTATATATTAACAGGAATTCAATGAATCAGTAGGAAAAAATAACTGATTACTGACGAATTCGAATTAAAAACAATCAAATTGGAAAAGTTCCACTATAACTATGCGATTGCACTGTGGCATATTTTTATGTTACTTAATGAGAATAGGGTTTTTTTATTGCTCTATAACTCCAATTTGAAGCACAAAAGAAATTTATATTTTACAGAAGGGGGTTAAGCCCACCAGATGTTATTGCATGAGAAATAGGGAGTTTTGAGTTTATCTTCAATATATAACACTGAGGAACAAAAAAAAATTTTTTTCATTTGCCAAGGAAATTTGAACGCTTTTAGTGTATCTTGAGGCTGTTGATTTGAAAACTAATTTTACTTTTACCGAATTGCCTCTAGTTTTTGAGATAATGCATATTGTCAACATTTCAATCGTGTGTGCAGTAGGATGGACCGAAATAAGTCAAAAATTTGTTTTTGTGTCGATATACAGAGGGAAAATTTGCAAGTTCGTGAGAAATAAAACGAGGAAAAAAATTTAATTAAATTGATCGATACCCATCGCCTCGAATTGGCCTTAAAAGTCCTAAAAAATTAGGCTGTTTTTCATTAATTTTTTAAAATTTCAAAAATTTCTCTTAATCTCTGTATTATAGCATTAGCCGTTAAGTACTCAACTTCTTAAGAGTAATAAATTTTATTTTTTCCAAATCGTTCTATAAGTTCCTGTTACAAATTCCTTTCAAAGTTGTCAAAAATATAAATTATTACTTCAATATGCAAATTTTTAGTTCCTAATCAACATCGTAATCTTCCCGTATCATTTGTCGATTGAATGCAGCAGGTCAGTGTATATGCAGAGCAAAAGTAAAATCAAAGCAAGAGAACTACAACCTCACCTAGAAATTACATTTTAAAGCAACAAATGAAAAATAAGTATACACCGAGGGGTGACCCTTGATGAAGTCCCCAGGCCGGATTCTGCTCTTATTTTTCTTCAGTCATTTTGTCGCTTAAGTTCATCTAGTTTGTTGTATTTTTGTTGAATGCGTAGCAATAGGTTATTTAGGTCTAAAAAATACCAAATTTATTTATTTTCTTTGTTTAGGTAACACTTGCAAAACCAAGCTAAATTGGAATATTATTTGCAAGTTCAGAATGTATGCAAAGAATATAGAAAGTAACAAAAATTAGCACACTTTTAAGAAAAGACTTCGGCTGAAAAGATATCAATGTAATGGAACGAACGTATCAAGGGATGTGGGACACACAAACAGTGGTTATTGTTAGAGACTCCAATAATTTCGCAACTCCAATGCAAAAATTTCCATTGCATGTAAGAGGAAATCATATAAAAGTTTTTTCCATGAAAGAACTGAAGTAACTTATTTTATTTTCATTTTATTGGACTTAATGCAACATCATCATGTATTTTTACCATACCATTATGATTCATTTATTTAATTGTTGAAATTCATTTCTTTATTTCATTCATTAATATAGTTTTAACTTTTATTCTTTAACCTACAGTTGACACAAATTTTATATGATTTCTGCATAGATTTATCTTGTGATTTATATATTGATTACTCTTTAGAATTATGTTGATTTATTGCATTGATTTAATTTTATTATTGATTTATATTTGAGACAGTTTCAATACAATTTGAGTGGTGCGTGCATATTACTGTTAAAATATAATTTTCACTTTATCTTGAAAACCAGAGGCAATCTGATAAAAAGAATGCCGGATTCGGAATCAGCAGCACGGAATTACTCAAAAACCATTGGAATATCGTTGGCAAAAAATCAGTGTTGACCAGTCTAATTTGTCACACATAGAAAGACGTTTTAATGCATTATTTCCTCACACTTATCCATGTTGGCGCCGAAACAACTCGAATCACCGCCAAGGGCTGGCACCCCTTCCCGTCACTTGTGGAGTCTCCTCATGATGCTGTAAAGCGGCTAATAGGCGCATATTAGGGGGATGAAACAATGTATTGCCGAGAAGACCGCCGTCTGTTAACAACCGACTAAACCGATAAATTAAAAGCGCAGAAGCCTTGTCGAACGTCTTGTTGTGAAAAGGAACAAATCTTTCCCGAAATTAGAGTTTGCTACTCGGAAGCACCTGCAGTGTTCGCGGGAGGAAATGAGACGCCGGAGCGGTAGGAAATTGATAGCCGAATAAAAGACAAAATTCACCGATCCGGCTTCTTCGCTCGTGCGGTTATACATATATAAAACAACCCCTTTTTATACTTCCGATATGGTAAATTTTTACAAAATTGCACTTCCCTAATAGGGATTTAATTAAATATAAACAGTATAGTAGGAAGCATGAAGCCTGTTATTAGCCATACGCCTTCCGAGAATTTTTCCTCAAAATTAATAGTTGGTCCATTTATTCTAATAGGTTTAAGCCGTATGTTAAAAGAAAGCAGCAGGAGTGTTCTCGTGTCCTCGATTTTATCGCGTACCAGTACGATATGGGAGGTTTTGTGCTTAGCTTCGTCGTGTGATGAAGAGAACCGAGAGAACATTTTGGACCTCTTCCCGTTGACCGATTGGATCCAAAATTTGATAGTACAATTTTAGGCTCGCCCCCCCTCTCCCTTCTTGCTTTGTTTTTCTTCCATTTTTCTCGTCCACTATTTTGTTTGTTTGTTTCTGGTGGCTTTTATGTTACCCTTATGGAGAAACAACTGGCTTTGCTAGATTCATCGATAATATACAGGGAGCCCACTAAAGTCCCTTACCACCCGTTTAGCTACCGAATGGCTGCAGCTATCTTCATAAGAGTGGTGTCTAGGTAAGGTAAAGTGACTATGCGCTACTGGATGAAACCACTTACAGCGTCACCTGGTGGGAAACGGCGGAGTTAGCGTCATTATCTCCAAAACGGTACGAGATAGAGGGAAAAAGTGAATTACAAAGTTGTAGAGCATCATCGATTTAGTACAAAAAGACACCTTATGGTTATTATTATCAACATTGCAGGACCTTCAAAGACGCATTACCGATGCTTGTGCCAACGTGACACCCGCTATGCTACACCGTGTACAAAGTGAAGTTCAAGCAAGGGTCCAGATGTGCATTGTAGCTGACGGAGAGAAGTTTGAACATCGCAAATAAAGGTATCTTGTGATAACTAGTTTTTTTTTTTCTTTCTAAGAATGTTTTGTCACGTGCCAGTGTAAGAAATCACGAACAAACAAATTCGTGTTTTAAGTGTTCTGTTCTAAGCATTTACGTCCACAAGGTGTCTTTTTGTACTAAATCAATGATGCTCTACAACTTTGTAATTCACTTTTCCCCTCTATCTCGTACCGTTTTAGAGATAATGACGCTAACTCCACCGTTTTCCACCAGGTGACGCTATAAGTGGTTTCATCCAGTAGCGCATAGTCACTTTACCTTACCTAGACACCACTCTTATGAAGATAGCTGCAACCATTCGGTAGTTAAAAGGTTGGTAAGGTACTTTAGTGGGCATCTTGTACACGTCAATAATTTTCTAAAATGCAGATAATAATAGTTAAAAACATATTGACATATATTTATTTATTTATCACCCACTCCGACCTGCTCACTCTTAACCCTTAAATGCCCAGTGTTGTCTTTAAGCAGCATACTCAATTTTGTCTTCCAAAATATTGAGAATAAGACTGACGCTCTAATGCCTGTTGTTGCCAATGGGATACATATTGAAAATGTTATTATTTCAGTTTACAACTTATAGATGGCAGCCTGAGTGCTGATAAAAAATTAAATTGATGCTTTTCACTTGCGGCCGCATCTTTTTTGCTTTGTTTGTACGCTTGAGAATACCTTATTTCATTCTAAAATGTCGAAGGAAATTCTTTACCCTTATATTAGTTCTTAAAAGTTATCTGTGTTTAATAATATAGATTTTATGAAGGATATTTTTCTCAAGTAAAGCCCAGTGTTGTTGATTGCTAACAAACTGTTTTTTAGCCGTAAACCATATTTAAAACAAAATAGCATTTTTTAAAAAGTATTTTTCCCATGTTTTATATAAGAAATGATAGTCAAAAACGTTTATAAATCAGTTTTTAAAAAATCGGGCATTTAAGATTTTAGGTATGGAAGGTTTTAGAGGTTGATTGGGAAGTGTTCGCAAATAATTTTACATCGTTTACATACATCATATATAAATAAATTCATAAAAATACAAAATACAAGGGTAAATGAATTACAAACGAGACTTTTTAAATAGTTGCAGACAATTTTCACATATGTTGCTGTAGCGACCATGATAAGTTGTTTAAAGTTTAAATAACCATTTGGTATCGTTTTATTCTTCATATTATGTTCTTTTATTTATTCGCTAGCACGATGAGTGAACACAAAATATCTCATGCAGTTGCTCTGCGAATAATCATTAAATTTTTAAAGAATGAAAACATCCTATCTATTGAAATTTGCACAAATTTAATTCCCCAGTTTTGTAATGACATCCTATCGAGGTCTTAAGTATGTAGGGGGCACAAGGTTTAAAAGTGACTGTGAAGAAGTTGAAAATTTGACTCATAATCGTCCCCGAGAACAAGTGTAACTGGAGTGAACATTTGAAAAATATGTAATCTTATTCTTGATGACCGACAAATAGCAATTCTGGAAATTAGTGTCAAAATTGGCATAAGTTATGGAAGTGTGAAATTCATCATTGGGAATAAGTTTCGATTTCGAAATGAAACTTCAAAAAGGTGGATTCATCGAATTTTCAATGCAAATCAAAAGGTTGCAAGAACAGAAACATGAATCGCTATGGAGCAGAAGGAGACGAATTTTTGACTCGAATTTTAAGCTGTGGTGAAAGTTGGGTACATCATTACACTCCAGTATGGAGTGGTGCACAAAAAGTGAAAATGCTCCACTAAAAGTAAAAAATCGGTTATCTCCTAAAAACATTTCTCACTACTGTGTTTTTGGAAATCACAGGATATTGTGAACGTTGATTGTCTTCGTGGAAGATAAACAATTAATGTGAACTTTTGGAGAAGGTTCAAGCAGCATATCGATCCTAAATACGCCCCATTCCGATCCGCAATGTTTTCCTTCTCTATGACAATGCAAGACCTCACACTGCTGGTGCAAAATAAGAAAAATTAAAGAAAATTCGCTGAACAACACTAGAACATGATCCGATAATCCAGACCTATCACCTTACCCAGATATATCACCCTTGAGGAAAAAAATCGTGTCGGAGACTCTATCAGTAATCGGCCATCTATGTGTGTCCCACCTCTCTTGATATCTTTGTTCCATTACTTTGACATTCTGGTAGCCGAAGTCTTCTTAAACGTGTGTTAATTTTTGTTACTTTAGTATTCTTGGCATACGTTCTGAACTAATAAATAATATTTCAGTTTTGGAGCTCAGTTTTGCAAGTGCTACCCTAAACAAAGAAAATAAATAAATTTGATATTTTTTAGACCTAAATAACCTTTTGCTATGCATATACATTGACCTGCTGCATTTGATCCTCAAAATGATGTGAGAAGATTATGATGTTGATAAGGAACTAAAATCAGACACTGAAGTAATTTCACGCATTTTTAACAACTTTGAAAGGACTCTGTGACAGGAAGCTACAGACCTATTTTGATAAAATAAAATTAATTATTCTTAAAGAGTACTTAACAGCTAATGCTATAATAAAGAGATTAAGAGAAATTTTTAAAATTTTAAAAATTAATGAAAAACAATCTAATTTCGCCAATTTTTAGGACTTGTATGGCCGATGCGGAAGCGGTAGTTATCAATATATATAATTATTTTTTTTTCCACATTTTATTTCTCACCATTTTGCAAATTTTCCCGCTCTATAGCGACATGAAAAAAATTTGAGTTTTTACTGCCCACTCTACTGCAGACACTGCTGGAATGTTGACGATATGCATCATTTGAAAAACTAAAGCAAATTCGGTAAAAGTAAAATTAGTTTTACAATCAGCAGCCTCAAGATACCCTAAAGCCGTTAAAATGTCCTTGTCAAATGAAATAAATATTTTTTTTTTGTTCCCCATAAAATCAGCAGTCTCAAGATACCCTAAAACCATTCAAATTTCCTTGGCAAATGAAAAAATGTTTTTCTTTTGTTTTCCAGTGTAATGCGCTGTTACTCATTTCGAACCATTTAAAATATCTAAATATTAGATATTTTAAATTCAATATCTAATTTTTTTCAATTTGAAAGCGCTCTTATCTCAGCAGATAATTAATTATTCAATAATAATAGATAATTGCATTTCTCCATATGTGTGTATAAGGGTGGTTTTTTTAATGTTTTTTACTTTTAACATCTGATGTTCTACAGGTCTGGAAAGGTTTCCAAACGCTGCCATCTATAGTCAAATTTGTGAACAAATAATTTCTCATTCAGTCTTGCTTCATGAAAGTATCATTACCAAAACTGGAGAGCCACTTTGGCTCAGTCACATTAAATTCATTCTCTAAATTATTTTTTATCACTTCACATTAATTTGCACTTTTTTCCCCAAGACCACTTAATTGTTTTTGTTTTTTTGCACAAAATATTTATTTTTCTATATAAAATCTGGTGCCATCTATTCAAAAATCATTTAATCTTATTTTTCTGCACATTTTAGGAATTATTATTATTATTATAATATTTATAGTGCGTGTGACTTTTAACGAGATTTTTGGGAATAAAATGATCTTTATTTCATTTAAAATAGTTTAGTTGATTTAATTACAAATCTCTGTGAAAGAGACGGCTGGATGGTACGAAATTAGTACTTTCAAAAAGCAAAATATATCATAACTAGAATTTACCGTATTCTCTATAAAAATGGTTTTAAGGATTCCTCCCATGGATACAGTTGTCATTTACAGTGCAACTCCGGTTACCTGGACGGGGGGCGTTTCGGATACCGATTTTTTCGGTTAGGCCATAAACATCTATTATTATTTTGTGTCTAATTACAGTATGTAATTCTGAAATGTTTTGAAGTTAAAACGAATTCAAAACTCTCTTTCTAGGGTACACTTACCTTTATTGAAGTTAGCCCCCCGTCGGGCGCAATATTCGCACCGGCGAGTTCGGGCGCTGCGCGCCTGCCAGGCACAGGTAAACATTATCGTAATTAATATTGTTAATGCCCATTAATTTCAATGTTAGCATTCTAAAATTAATCTCTGACCTTTTTGGGGAGGGCTAAAAGAAAAAAAATAGGGATATCGTTGCAAAAATGTCTCGCCTTCACGATTATTTCTGTGCAGTACAGTACGTGTTTTTTTCGGATTTGCGATTTCAAAGGCATTTCGGATAACTAGAGTTTCGGTTAACCGTGGTTTTAATGTATTACTTTTTATTTCTTTTGCGCGCGTGGCAGTTATTGTGACGCAATTTGCAATGAATGACAACTTCTAGATCGCTATGCCACATGCTATTTGGTATTGGCCGGATTATTAAATATCAATAGGTCCGGATTATCAAACTTTGGGGCTCCGAGTACACACACACGCATATACATTAGGGTGTCCCAAGATACAAGGGATTTTTTTTTCAAAATCGAATACGCATACCCTCTATTTTTTTCTATTTCACCTCAGAATAAATAAAAACGTATTATTGCAATAAGATAACGGTAATCCGTGCCGAATTTAGGTCAAACATGAACGTGAAATCTTTTACGCGGAATACTATGGAAAGATTGCAAAATGTATGTTTCTTTGGTACATAAGACACCAATTTTTTCAGAGCAGATATTTATTACCATATTACAGTAAAAGAAACATTACTGTACATATTTTCGTTTCAATGTTTGTTTTTTACTGTCAGGATAGATCTTCATGTGTTCTTGTACGCAACGTAACAAAAATTGTTTTTGTTCCTCCTCAACCGTTATTAAACCATGAAAGTCCTGCATAATTTTTACCGATCTTTTAGCTGTATCCTTCACTGCTCTAAGCATTGAGACTCTTTTTCGCGTCTAGAAACGAAGCGTTATTCGCCCATGAAGAGGGACTCTCGTTGAGAAAACTATCGTCAATTTTGAGTCTAGAAAACAATGACTGGCTTTTGACTGATATGAAATCAGCGATGCTTTTCTCTGTAAAAAAATAAAATAACAGGTAACAATTGCGTGATATAAATAAATAACTAAATAGAAAACTACAAAATGAATGTATCAAATTCACCATACAATGAACCGTAAAGTTCTTCCTTCGATGGAATGTATCTTTTCTCATGGGTCGAGAAAATTTATTTGTGTAAATTTGCCACCATTTTTAATTTTGTTTCTTCGTCCACATCATCATCAAAAAGTGCCAATACTGCTTTTTCGTCAGTAAAATACCATAAATGCTGGCTAAATTTCTGTAAAGCAGCTTTTGAGATACTTTTATTCACATTTTCGTAAGCTTTCCGAGATTTCAAAAAGCACAAATCTTTGTAAGGTGCTTTAACTGCCAAAATCCATTGAAGCCATGGTTTAACGTAGATTGTCACGATAAACAAGCAGACGTCTAACAGTGCTTCCTTATCCTTGGTGTTTAATTTCAGCTGAGAACTAAATAACGATAGTTTTAGGGAGTAAATCGCTCGGGCCATCCATATAGCTTGGGGCATGGCACCCGGAGGTCTGATTTTAAATTTGTTTTCTGCATCTCCACCTAAAAATACGATAAGAAGTTCGATCAACTCTCGATAGTTATCTCTGACCATAACATTTTTAAGTTCAGTGCGATAAAAGTCAAGCAAATTTTCAAGTTCGGTTACGGTTCGGTAATTCGCCGATTTTCTTCTTTGACAACTCGAAGTCGCGCCCTTTCCTCTTTGTCGGTCAGTTTTTTATCCAATCCACCTAAATGACCAGGTCGGCCCGGCTCTCTTTGGCGTTGCAAGAACATCCTATCTTCCTCTATTTTCATTAACTGAAGTGCATCAGCGTGTGCAATGTCGAACAAATTGTCTAAATTACTTACAAATTCTTGTTGTCGTTGCTTGAATACGTCTTGTAATTTCTTAGCATTTTTTTTTGTAGCCTCTCCAAACTTGATACACGTTAACAAGTTTCCGCACACAATTTGGCAACAATTTGGTAGTTATGCCTGTCTTTTCCCAAAAGATAATACATTCGCGAATAGCGAGATTTGCAATTCCTTTAACAGTTAAATTCCCTTCTCGAATATTGTAAAACAAAACTGCGAGAACTTGTCCATTAGAGGGAAGTTTTGAACCCGTTATTTGATGTTGTTTTCCCTTATTAAAAATATCACTTTTTTAGAACTACCCAATTCCACTGCCATGTTCTGTTCACTGATTAAAAATTATACAAACATTTAGTAACAAAACAACTTGGAATTATAAGCACATTGACACGTGGTTGTGCTCTGTCCTGAGTAAATTGGTACTGACACGTTTAGATGCAAGTCGGCACGGGTTGCCGTGGTTCAAATTACATGAAACTTTATTTACAATTGTTTTGATATAAAAGGAAAAAAATAAGAGGGTATGTGGAGAAAAAAAACGACTTTCATTTTTTTGGGAGACCCTAATATACATATATATAATGTTATTCCATTACGTGAAGTGTAGAGGCAGACGAAGAAGAATGCAGTCGTTAAAGTCCAAAACAATTTATCGCACTTCGAAAATGGGCACAATTAAATTAATTATAGAGTACTCAATAATAGATTAAACTTTTAAAAGATTATGGGAACATTAAAACCATGGCCAGAAGTAAAGAATTACGCCTAAATCGGCGTGAGTTGCTTAGTGCGTTACCTGATTACAAAAGAAGGAAGTTACGCAGACGCGGCGACTTTTTATAATACCGAAAAGGGAAAAGCACCGAAGTTGAGGTTCGAGAAATAGTGCGACTCTTGCGAGTCTAATTAAAGTAGGAGTGCTTTTATCATAGGATTGAAGTAGAAGCAATTAATTCGTAATTAAAAATTAACTGTCGCTAAAAGGGAATTATTTTAAAGATGAGAAAATAAAGATTTATTTTAAAGAAGGGAAACTTTCTAAGTCATTACATAGATTTATTTTGATGTGATCATATATAATGGAATTAACAAAGATTTTAGTAAATCACTTCATAGATAGATGGCGCCACTATGTTAAGAATAAGATTGCATCATATATTCATTTATTTATTTTTATGTACATTTCCAAAAATATATATATATTATTATAAAAGGTTAAATTTAATTTATAGTTACTATTTTTAAAGTGTTTTTTTATACAAGGTGCGTTCGAAAAGTTCGGTGAATGGTCCCATAGTTGAATAACCGCGCTGGTTCGGATGCTGTGCTCACGCTGACGCAGTGAGAGACATGGCAACTAGTGCCCCCTAGCGTCCAAATCACGACAGTTAAGCGAAAGTGCGCGCTACGACCAATTTAAAGAGTGAGTGTGCGAAGGCCCGTCACTGCGAAATGGAGCAATGCGTGAACATCAAGTTTTGCTTCAAATTAGGCAACACGGCGACGGAGACGCATGAAATGTTAGTGAAAGTGTACGGGGTGGAAGCAGTGAGTAAAAAGTGTGTTTTTGTGTGGTTTAAACGCTTTAGAGACGGAAAGGAAGATGTCGAAGATGAGCCGCGTTCGGGTCGACCGCCAACAAGCACAACTCCAGACAACATCGAACGAGTGCGACGGATGCTTGCGGATGATCGACGACTGTCTTTGAGAATGATAGCAGAAGAATTGAAGATAAGCCTAGACAGTGTGAGCAACATTAATCACGAACATTTGCAAAAGCGTAAGAAAAAGGTCTACGCTTTTCCGACATTGCGTAGGTCCAGCAACGTGTGACAACTATGCTTCGAGCGATACCGAAAGAAGTGTTTGCTGACAGTTTCCAGCAGCTCTACAACCGATGTCAAAAGTAGCTAATGGTGATTACTTTGAATGCCAGTAAAGGTATTTTGTTTGTATACATTGTTTCCTTTATTTTATGAGACCATTCACCGAACTTTTCGAACGCACCTTGTAGTATTATAAGCTTAATTTAGAAATAATATTTTCACTTTAAATGCGGAACTGTCTTTAGGATAATGCTCAAGCCCTAACAACAATTATATCTATTGAATTGGTATGTTATAAGTTATATACTCTCTCGTTTCTAATCTTGAAAGATTTTGTGGATTTATTCCCCTATTTTTTCGTTTTTCCAACAATTGGCTTTCGTAGAGGGTGGTTGGCGCCACAAATCTAGATTAATGCGACATATCAGTTCCCAAGACTGATAAGTATTTGATTGTTGGAATTCCCTTGCTAGGTTGTCTTTTTCATAGTGTAATAGTCGTTAATCAAACTATCTTTTGCACTTCTTTGATAAGGTAATTTGATTTTAATTTTAATTTCTAGATTAATATGTGTATATATTGAACATATAACACATGTTTTGATTAATTGAAATATTTTACTATATATATTGCCAATAAAAAAAATTCGCCGAAATCCAAATATGCGCACACAAGATCCATTCATGAAGGATTATCACTTTTCCATGAAGTTGTTTACTTTTGAAAAGCGTTACGACTTTATATTAACAGCTAAAGGTGAAGAGTTGTCGTGTGTTTACAAATGGTAAGCAGTCTAATATCATTAGGTGCATGGTTACAGTTTGAATGAGATTACTGTCACATAATAATGAACATCCTATAAAGTAGTTTTTATTTCTTCTTAGAGATAAATTAGAAAAAAATTACACATTTTAATAGTTTAGATGATAGGAAATTTTCTAAATGAAAATGTTGTATTAATGTTGATGCAAAAGCCTCTTATAACTTTTTCACTGATATGTCGTTCAAAAACGAAATTCACCAAAATCCAAACATGCACACACCTGACAAGATCCATTCATGAATGATTGTCACCCTTTCATGAAGTCATTTATCTTCGAAAAGCGTTACATCTTTGCATTAAAAACTAAGATGAAGAGGTTGCTGTTATGTGTTTAACCCTTTATAAGACCATTTTTTTCTAGTAGTGGTATAATAAAATAACTTTGGTATTGAGATTAATTTAAGAAAAGAAATCCATTTAGCTTATTGCATGACATTATTTTTTGTTAATTAATTTTATTAATTAATAATTAATTACCAAGTCAAGACACTTCGTTATGGTTTGGGATAAGAAATTGGAACGTCCAGGTTTTTGTTTCATCGAAAAATTTGGCGAGAACTTATGCCAACCTTAAAAAATGTATTTAAAAATTGATTAATTTGATGGGAAGTGTATTCCTACAGCCTTATAAAGGGTTAACAGATGATAAATAAGCTATCGCGTGATAATAGATGGTAAAAGAGCTAATTAGAAATAGGATAGATCTTTACTTCGGAAGAGTAAATATTCTTACAAAAATAGAAGCTACATCATGATTATAATGGGAATTAAATAAATAATATTACATCACGATTTCACACAATCGGCGAGAGTATTTTAATAGTTTTATTGATCAGTTTTGAAATAAAAGAAAATGCCCTTAATGAAACGATGGCATTTACTTTTCAATAAATTTATCTGTTGCCATTCTTCCTGGACATTTATTGAATGGAGAGATGGTCAGTAAAAAGCACGCACTATTAGATAAAGGGTAGAAGAAAAAAGGGAAGGATGGTTAAATTTGAAATTTTTGTTCAAGTGTCGAGACATTCGATATTTTGGCCAGACAGAAGTGTTCGGATTGAGAGGTGATGTCTCAGTTTCTTTCTCATGGAGAAGATAAATGGATGAAAAAGAGATATTAAAGCTAAAATATAATTTTTGTTAGATGAAATATGATAGAGTCAAAAATCTTAAAATAGACTGAATGATATTTATTATTAAGGATAATAAGGATCACTGAAATTGCGTTTTTGGCTATTTTTATCTTCTGTTGACATGCAGTCGTCCGTTATCTCTATACTCCAATATGTCTGTTCCTGCCGTAAAACCAAAGGGA
>BGPR01036035.1:0-15702 GCA_013235015.1 Araneus ventricosus
ATACACCGGTAATAAGTTCCTTTCATTCCACTGTGTTCTAATCTGCTTTCTCGAAATTAGGTATGCAAACAAAAATTATAATAATAAAATGAATAAAAATTAAGGCTTCAGCACAATACTCAGATAAACAAAGGAAGTCTTCTTGTATCGCCCAAATACAAAATAAATAATGCGATTAAATAAAGTCTGGATGTAAAAATTAAATTTCTATTAATTTTAGACTTGTGCAGCTCCATATTTTCCGAGCCGCTGTGACTCTTCAGTACGCTTGTTTGAAGCACATTCTTATTTAGCATTTAATCCGAAAGCGAAGGTAACATGGAAAATCTTTACAGCGGGTCTTATTCAATTTTAGCCAGTGAAAGAGCGAATACTTAAAGAAAGAACCCATTGGGAATAAATTCTTTTTTTATCATTGTTTTTTGGATGTGTGTAACAAGATTGGAACTGCGGTAATGCTTCCAAAATTAAGAAAAAATATACACGGTTTGTGATTTTGTTTTATATTCTTTCATGCCTAAAATAGCACCCTAAAGGGCATTATGCATTAAGTTTTTTGTTAAAATATTTATTGCTTAGTTTGACTTCTAATAGCATTTGAATTTCTGTTGCTTTAAAAGCAAGTTTTGAGGGGTTTTTTAGCTTTTGAATACGACAGAAACAGCGACTATACCACTTACTGCACCAATAGACAGACTCAATATAGCCTTTAGTGACCTCTTTGTATTTACTATACAAATTAACTTATGTGTATTTTATTTAATGACTTACTGAACTGTAAAATGTATGGAAAACATTGTAAAATTTGTACTATGTCAAGTTATTCCAGAGCTGCCATAAGTATTTTTCCACCCCAATCTAGAGGTGATTTAAGAGCAATCTAGTCTACCAATGTTAACCTACATCGTACCAAACATTGAAAATTAATATTTTAATAAGATCTTTACCATGTGTCTCTGTAAGCCTATATATATATATAGACAAAAAATAAAACAGGTCTTCTTAAAAACAGGGCAATAACATAATCCACTTCTGTCTGTTTCTACCTAGTGAAATGGTTAAATCATCTTAACGTAGCACGAGTTATGTTTTACAGTTGTTGTGGGTTTGTTTCGCAGGTGTTTAGCTGGCATCTTTGGCTGTTATTATAACATAATTTTATGAACTTTAGAAAATCTCATTAATATGCTGGAACACTCAGTTTTCTGCAAGATGGTATCCTTGAAATGAAAGTTCAAAATAGGCAACCGTTCGAAAATCAAGCAACTTTGGACATCAAGAAATAGCTGATTGACCTTCAATGAAGCAACAAGCGTTGCCCTAAACATTATTAAATAAAAGCCATTACTATTTTTCCCCTTGTATTGAAGTAGAATAATTCTTGCATGATTATCAAACAGGACAACTCTTTTATTTATTGTAGGATTTATTCCTTTTACATGTTTTCTGCCTGGTAAAAATTTATGTGGTATTTAAAAAAACTTAGTATTAATATTATTTTCAAAATAAAGCAAAATTCAAGCTTACTGGAAACGAGAATAAAAAAGATTTTCTTCGATGAATTTCAAAATACAAATTGATTTCATGAACTGCTTGTTGATAATAATAAACCGCCTCTCACCGCCACTTGCACACTTTTCAGACAGATTGTTAAGTGTCTGCGTCAATTGTAGAGTAGAATGTTGCAATGCAACAGAGAAAGAAAGGACTATCTCCATTACTAACTGATGAGCATAGCTAGTAGCGGCTTGTATCATCGTCCCATTTTAGAACAATCGAAAATACAAGGAAAAATTACCTTCTAGATAATTTTCGCAATGGGTTTACTTTTTATAATTTTGTACTGTATGCTTTAAATTTATTTTAAATTTGGTTTTATTTATTAATTTAACTTATTTGATAATCTTCATGCCCGATCTTTTATTGTCTCATTTCTCACTTGGGTTTACACCTAATTCATAAATTATTTGTATTTTTAGAGAAACTTCAATTCATCCGACAAGGTAAACAACTTATTGAGTCTTTAAATGTTTTAAATAAGTGTTCGGTTTTAACATTCACCGTCAGTCATTTTTTTTAATGCGATTTTGGTTCTTCGTGACATGGTAGGAAAAAATGTCTATCCGAATGTTTTTTGTTTTGTTTCTTGTAAACTAATGGGTTTACAATACATTTGATATCAAGCATCCCTACCAAATCCTCTTCTTGTACTATGAGTTAGTACATTTACATTGGTTCCACTTATAAGAAATTTAAATTGTTCAGGGATTTAAAATATATGAAAACCGCTTAACAAGAATTTTTCACCAGAGCTATGATTGATTTTTTAATTTTAAAGAATGATTTAGCTATGAATTCTAAAGTTAGCCTTATATAATTAAAACCAACCAACTTATCAAACTTGTTCTAGAGCAAATAGGTTAGGCGGTAAAAATGCATACCTAAAAATTTTCACATTATTTAATTGCTTTAATCTCTAATCTAATTACGTACTATTAATCTCTGAAAATGGTGACAAGCCTTGATTACTACAAAAACGCAGTGAAATGTATGTTATAGCATTATTTTAAATAATTACAAGTTAAAATGGTTTGATTCAATTTTCATTATATTCTCGACAAAGGTACAAATCGCCAAAGCTTTCTCAAATCGGTATATGTATAATGATTTTACCATGTTTACTGTCTCAAATAAGATTAACATATTAATTTCTTTTTGCTTAAAACAATAAACTCTTAAAAAATCGTGAAGATCCTCACTCTCAAAACTCTAGAATTTTTAGCCAGATTAAATTTAATGATGTTTTCTGGAAAATCAAACTAAAGCAACATTTTGCTTTAAGAAACATCATTTTGTTCATTGATTCTGGTTTGAGCTAGTCTAACATTATATTTTGTGCAGGAAATGTAACAATTTATGCCTTTCAGTAATTCAGCAATTGTTTAAACGTATTCATTTCTCTTCAATCGTCTACTCATACCTGCAGAATTTCTTTATCTTGGAACATGAAGACTAACTTTCGAGATATGATTTCACCAAAAAATGCATGTTTTATGAGGGATTGCGCTCTCGCTTGCATACATGAGGTACCAAACATCTTGCAACTGGTCTTATATTATGGGTGATGGATGCCGGCTTAGGTGAGAAACTAGCCATCTGATGAATGAATAAACAATGCTTGTATTAAACTGGAACCTATATTTCTTCAAAAGTGGACATTAAATCATAACCAAGTGCCTTCTATGACACTAAGACAAGATTTCCTAGTAAATCCTTCCCATCAAAAAATAATTCATCAAAAAATTACTGAAAAATATGAACCCCATAGATTGATGTGTAGATTTTCTTTTTTTAAAAAAAAAATGCCTTTTTCACCTTATACGAATCAGTTTAACAATAAATTCTTTCAAGAGTATGGAGAAATTTATGCCAGTCAGCACCCCAACAATTCAAGCAAACTCATTCATTTTCACGCATTCCCCTGCTGTCGCCCAATCATGCTCATCGCCAAACTAAGTAGAATGCCCAAATTACTATAAGACTTCTTCCCACTAAAAGAATTCATCAAAATTACTGAAAATTTTAACCAATCGATTGATGGCAGATTTTCTTTTCTAAAATAAAAATGCATTTTTTATCTTATACGAATCAGTTTAACAATAAATTCTTTCCAGAGTATGGAGAAATTTATGCCAGTCAGCACCCCAACAATCTCGGGCTAAACTCATTCATTTCATCGCATTCCCCGCTTGTCGCCCAATCATGCCCACTGCCAAACCAAGTGTGCAGAATGCCCAAAATTACTATGAAGATCTCCCAATCAAAAAAGAATTCATCAAAAAATTACTGAAAAATTTTAACCAATCGATTGATGGCAGATTTTCTTCTTCTGAAATAAAAAATGCATTTTTTATCTTATGTTTGAATCAGTTTAACAATAAATTCTTTCCAGAGTATGGAAATTTGCTGGAAGTCAGCACCCCAACAATTCAAGCAAACTCATTCATTTCACGCATTCCCTGCTGTCGCCCAATCATGCCCACTGCCAAACTAAGTGCAGAATGCCCAAAATTACTAAGAAGACTTCCCATCAAAAGAATTCATCAAAATTACTGAAAAATTTTAACCAATCGATTGATGGCAGATTTTCTTTCTAAAATAAAAATGCATTTTTCGTCTTATACGAATCCGTTTAACAATAAATTCTTTCCAGAGTATGGAGAAATTATGCCAGTCAGCACCTCAACAATTCAAGCAAACTGACTCCATTTCACGCACATTCCCTGCTGTCGCCCAATCATGCCCACTGCCAAACGCCAAGCAGAATGCCCAAATTACTAAGACTTCCCATCAAAAGAATTCATCAAAATTACTGAAAAATTTTAACCAATCGATTGATGGCAGATTTTCTTTCTAAAATAAAAATGCATTTTTTATCTTATACGAATCAGTTTAACAATAAATTCTTTCCAGAGTATGGAGAAATTTATGCCAGTCAGCACCCCAACAATTCAAGCAAACTCATTCATTTCACGCATTCCCTGCTGTCGCCCAATCATGCCCACTGCCAAACTAAGTGCAGAATGCCCAAAATTACTAAGAAGACTTCCCATCAAGAGAATTCATCAAAATTACTGAAAAATTTTAACCAATCGATTGATGGCAGATTTTCTTTCTAAAAAAAAAATGCATCTTATACGAATCAGTTTAACAATAAATTCTTTCCAGAGTATGGAGAAATTTATGCCAGTCAGCACCCCAACAATTCAAGCAAACTCATTCATTTCACGCATTCCCTGCTGTCGCCCAATCATGCCCACTGCCAAACTAAGTGCAGAATGCCCAAAATTACTAAGAAGACTTCCATCAAAAGAATTCATCAAAATTACTGAAAAATTTTAACCAATCGATTGATGGCAGATTTTCTTTTTAAAATAAAAATGCATTTTTCGTCTTATACGAATCAGTTTAACAATAAATTCTTTAGAGTATGTAGAAATTTATGCCAGTCAGCACCCCCAACAATTCAAGCAAACTCATCTATTTCACTTATTCCCCTGCTGTCGCCCAATCATGCCCATCACTGCCAAACTGGGTGCAGAATGCCCAAATTACTAAGAAGACTTTCCATCGAAAGAATTCATCGTACCATTGAAAATTTAACCAATCAATTGATGGCAGATTTTCTTTTAAAAATAAAAATGCCTTTTTCATCTTATACGAATCAGTTTAACAATAGATTCTTTCCAGAGTATGAGAAATTTTATGCCAATAAAGCACCCCAACAATTCAAGCAAACTTATTCATTTCACGCATTCCCTGTTGTCGCCCAATCATGCTCACTGCCAGAGGAGCAGAAGTCTGTAAATTAACGAGTGTGCCCTGAGAAAATTCAGCGCAGCACATGTCTCTCTTCTTGCACTTGTATGAGATTCGCATTTCTTGTTGCTCCAAAGTTCTGGGACGAGCCAGGAAGAGCCTTGTTAGCTATTAATGAGCACAACCATATTCTAGCAGAACCGTTCGAAAGAGCTAGTTTCGACGTCTTCGTTACGATAATGAGTTTGTGGGCGAGTTGGCGTACTACAAATCTTTGATATATGAATACTTTTACGTTATGAAATCTCTGAGAGTTTTGAATAGAATAAGGCGAAGTATAAGGATATTAGCATAGTTATTAAGGTCGTTTACGGAGGTTTCGTTGAAGTTTTTTACGTAGTTTATTTTCGTCATGTTGTCAGCTAGAAAAATGATTTTTTTCTTAAATCTATCTTTATTTTCAGAAGTGTTTGTTAACTTGCTTGATCGAACAAGTAATCTGACAAAATCTTATTAGAGCTTAAATGAGAGAATAATTTGTCAACAATTGGACTATAATTTGTTAGTTCAAACCATACGACTTTTCATTGTCTGGAAAATATATTTATCACGAGTATTATTCAGATAAGTTGGTACAATTTTATGTTAAAATATTCAATAAAAATTATTTTTTATTTTAGATATATTTTGAATTCATATTGTTCACTTAAATTTACAGGAATTGTATTAATCCATCATGTTAATATTTAATTTTCCCCTGTTAACACCTTTAACTGCAATACTTTCTTTAATAAGTGGTTATAAACTACACCTGCAGTTAAAGAAGGTTAATCAATTTTATTATGAAATGAGTTCTTCAATTTCATTTTGCTTTTGTATTCAGCATTATAGGAAATTATGTATTTTTCTTAGCGTATATGTTATTACAGATTTTTGAATTTTTAATGCAAGCTTTTTGCAGTAAAGAATTACTGTTAACTGTATAAACAATCGCTAAGCAAAGACGTCAGTAAAATAAAAACCAAGCGTATTTGGCGACGACCGAACGTGAACATGTCAAAATTATTATCTGTAAAATGAAGGGTGATATACTTTGAAATGCAACATTGCAGTTTCAGAGATATAAAAATATCAGAAGATCGGGCAATCATCTTCAAAGAACAACACACTAAATTATTGAGTATTCTCACAGCATAGTTTAATAATATTTACGTTTTTTTTTTAGCATAAAAATAGTTATTGAATACGATAGTTTTGTTCCAAAGAATGAAGGTTATACAGCGCCTTGAAAGAAAATTGATGTAACTCATATGATATAAATTCATAACATATGAATTGATTCTTAAAACGTATATGTAAGTGGAATTTATACATAATATGAAATTGAAATCATAAACTAAGAAAGAAAGACCTAGCAGATCCCAAAATGAGATATAATCATTTTCTTAACTTGGAATCGTGACTTCATTTACTTTACCGATATTGGATATTTCTATTCTTAAATTCAAGAGTATTATTAACCTATTTTACAGGTTAAGGAATTTGACATAACTAGTTGGATTGCTACTAATAGAATTTTTTTTATTTCATTGTTTATTATATTTCTTGCAATTTTCCAGCTCCTGCTCTAGTAAAAAATATATTTTCCTAAAAGAACTATAGATACAATGAAAAAACCTATATTTTGAAACAAATTACAAAAACATTTTTATAGTTGGATTAAGAACTCATATAACAACAATATGCTTTACATAATTTATAACATTTCTTTATAAAAGGACGTTTCAGCTGAGAAGTCATTTTTCATTCAAATATTTTTTAATCATATTATTCTTTTAAATCTATATAATATGAGGTTAATATTATAAATTTAAAAACTTGCATTGAAATTTTTTTTGTTATTACTTTGATTGTTAATTTCATTTATTAGCATAACCGAATAATAGTCTGCTTTGAAACAGTTTTTCTGAATAATATGCATTTTTATTTTAATAAATTAATTTTCAGTCTCCTTTTACGATAAAAGATCTAATTTCATAATCGGTCGATTCTTTCAATGTCATTCAATGAAGAATTATCTATAATTTTGCGAATGAGAGAAATATGTAATGAAAACGTGTTATGAAAGTTAACAAGCAACGTTTTATTAAACAGTTGCTTTATAAATCAGCAATATCTTTTTTCTTTTAGCTGACAACATTTAACTTCCGTTAAATGACTTGTTTGTAACTGTATAATAACCATGAGAAAATGTTAAACTTAATTTGTTTCGCATAAAATTCTTTAATCTTTATAATAATTTAAGACAGAGAAAAATCGTTGTCCTATCAGTTTAGTGCAAGAAAATATTAAAATGCTTTAGTGAGACTATGACTCTCATAATGAAAATCATATACATGCGCTAGCACCATTTTTTTCTGCTGTAGAATTTTAAAGAGGGCTCACTGTTATTTGGTTTATGAATAGAAAATGGCAAGAAAGTATATAAACTCACATTTAGAGGTAATATGTACTGTACATATTGCACTTCTTAATGAAATTAATGTACATAATAAACTTCTTAACATCAAATGTTAAAAATCGGCTCAACATATAGCCATGTGAAAAGGAAATTTATTATGTTAGCTATAAGCTAAAATTTGGCGTCAACATGGATATTGATAAGGGTATAATGCTAAAGGTCATTTTGGTTTTAATATTAGAAGAATCTGAGGTCTTATAATTTACTTTCAGCATTTTCTGAGAAGCAAAATTCGTTCATACTATTTATATTCGAATTCAAAACAAATTTTAATAATTATTGGTAAAGGAATTTCATTTGAGCTGTAAACATTTTCATCCTTTTCTTTATTAAAAATTTAATTCTTATTCTTTTTACACTAATTCACAAAGACTTTTAACTGCTGGTAACTAAATTTAGTCTGAATTGTTATGAGGGAAAGAAACACATCTCTGAAGATCAACTTGTTCCTGTCATAATCTAAATCCATGAACCAATAAACTGCCTTTACGCTTCTGTTTATATCTTAATCTTAAATTATTAAAAGTTTTGTACTAAGACCCATATTAAAAAATTTATAGAAGTTAAATAAAACCTTTTGCTGCGGTAAAAAGCAATTCGAATAAACAGAGCATTTTCTAACATTAAAGCACTTAGACTGAAGAAACAGATGCTTTAAAAATAAGCCTTCTTGTTTATTTTTAAAATGCTTAACCTTTGCATCCTTTACGTCAAAGTTACTTTAGAACCTCTTAATATTTGGGGCTTTCTATTTTTATTTCCTTCAACTAAATTTCTGTGACTGCTGGCAACGTTTCAAACTGAAATGACGGTTGAACGCACTAGTCAGTTCTTTATTTCCTTTAAAATATAATTTTTTCTGCTGACGGGTCTTATTTTTCTTCTGTTTTCAGCACCTCTGCGATATTTTATAATTATCGATTTTCCAAATGATAGCTTGCGAGGCAATACATTTTGAGACAAAACTATATCGATTTTTATTCCCATGAATTTAGCAGCTTTGTTTTATACCTAAAATAGAAAGTGCCTGAAAATAAATTTGGCAGTTTACTCGATTCGAGAAGGATTTATGGAAATCGAAGTTTTATACGTAAAAATCTTATAAAATGTCTCATAATACCTATAATGTTATAGTTATCGATTGGAAGTATTAGTTTCATTCTAAACTATCTTCTGCTCAGTGTTCAGGGAGTAAAATTTATACCATCAAAGCTTATAATTTGAGAAAATTTTATTTAATTAAATTTTTAAAATAATTACTTATTAGATGCATAAAAAAACTTTAGAACATACTAAATATATTACAATTTAAGATCTTTGAATGATTCTGAAATATTGTAATATCGTTTGAAATATAAACATTTAATTTTCTTCGCTTTCAGCATAATTATCGAATCATGAAAAGTTAGCTATATATCATGTTTGTTGTTCTGTGCAAAATATTGTAATTATTTTCAATAAAAGCTGCGTTTGATTTTAAAAAAATTGCGTAATTCTAAACTTTTTAATAACCTTTTCTTGCTTGTGGAAAGCTGCATTACAACTGCACGTCTTTGAGCAAAAATTTGAATGATGTTCATAAACATAATAAATCTAATATGAAATAAGAAACTACATTGAATTTTCATTATAAAATACTATAAAAAATTAAATCGTGAATAAAAATATTCCATAGAAATCAATAATTTCAACTTTTATTATCGTTTTATCATCGCTTGCAAATTTTTTAGACAGGGATTCAAAATAAATATTATCAATACCAAAGCCGTTTTTAAAAAGATTATTGACGTTTCATTAAGGAAAGTTATTATTATAAACCGTGTTTGCTGGAATTTTATGATGTAGTGGAGAAATTGATATAGAACATAAATGATCAATTGGCAACAAAAGAAATTATGTGAAGCATGAATTTTTGAAAACCAGGAAATATTTGGAAGAAGTGGAAACCATTCTTTGCAAAATATTCTTATTATAGAAAATAAAACACATTTTTTCACAACGCATTTCCCAGAAAAAATAGCTATAATAATACTTTTCTCTCAAAAACAAGTAGAAAAATTTGCAAAAATTAAAAACCATTAATTCCTTTAAAAACGATGTACTTCATTCTTTTGTTAACTAATTAATTCCCATAATGATTATCTTTGTGTTCCCTAATGAATATTTATGTATAATGAGGACCAAACAAATCCTTTTAGAAAGGATTAACGAAATTATTTGGTCTTAAATACCGAGAATAGCATACTTATAGAAGAAATTTTCATTAAACAATCATTAAGAAACCATAATCTTAGTCAAGTTGTTAAAAGATTTAAAAATTAAACAGAATTTTGAAACTCCAAGTCAAGGCCGACAGAAAAAAGGAAGTACCACAGTGTTCTCTTTTCACTTGTTTCTTGCTTGAAAATCAGCTTAATATATTTTTTGGGGATGCTTTTAAGTAAAAAAAAAGTAAATGCATATTTCATCATGTAAGTCTTAATTCCAAAAATCAGTAATTTATATTTCAGGAATTATTTCTTGCTCTTTAAAAATTATAGCATTAGGGAATTTACTAGAAAAATTTAAAGAAATAAAAAAAAAATTATTCAGGTACATGTGAGAACTTATTTTTAAGGACATATTCTGTATATCCCTTTTTTATGGTGGTAAATTTAATTTTTGAGTTATGAGTATATTCATTTACAAATTTTAACATTTTACTGCTCTTTCTGAATATTTAATACACGCCATTTAGTAATTCATTTTTAATAGTCATCAAGTTATTAAGTTATTGTATATGCTTCTTCTGGTACATATTTATGGTGTATAAAGAAACGAATTCTTGGATAAATCTATATGCCAATTGAAACGCCATCAAGTTCCAATTTGATTATTCTATAACTTATCGTTTGATATCTGGTGTTGCCAGTGAGTAGTATTTCGGCTTGAGACGAACATCGCTATTTTGCGTCATGCTTATGCAAAGTAATTTAAATTGAATGATCTGATTTCAGAGCTTTACTGAGAAAAATGTACTTTCTGTATTTATTTAAAAGGTTCGCCCTTGAATAGGAAATGCACTTTACAGGAATATTCTGGTACCCGGTTGGGTTGGGAGACGTCACTTTTTCCGCCCGTTAACGACAAGTGCGATTCTCGAACCCGTTTTTCCAACCGGTTGGGATCTCGCTCGGTCGAAAAAAGGACTCCGATTTCTCGCCAGCTCTGTACCTGGAGTAAACGCTATTCGCTAAGACGTTAATTGTGTTTTGAAAGGGTTTACGGGGTAAATGTAATCCATTTGACCAATCTGAAGAAGAATTTATCAATTATTTTAGTTTTTAAAAAAGTAGTTAAATCTTTTATCGAATTTAAATAATTTAATGCGACAATCTAAAGTAATTAAATCTTTAAAAGTAGTTAAATCTTTTACCACTCCATCAAAATAGTCAATAATGATAGTTGATAATTAGCTATGATCAATTACATCTAAAGATTTAATTACTTAATATTTACTTATTAAATTAAATTAGGGTAACATTTTAACATTTTTTAACATTGAATGTGGAATGACTTTCCTCATTCCGTATATATCGTGACAACTTTTTTTATTTTGGTTTTAATTGAAAGAAATTTGTCAAATATTTACAAAGTAATTGCAAGGTCTGACAATAAAATAATTTTCTTCTTCCTTGATAAAGATGTAATTTTTTTAATGTTGTGAAAACTTGCTGAATTTAATAACCTTTTCTCATGTTTTATTTTCTTATGTAACTGGAAAAATAAACAAATGGTTTGTAATATTAATTTATAAGAAATTCATGTTAAAATAATTGGCATGGAAAACATTTTATTACTTTTCCTCTCTCTAGAAAACTGGTAAAATTAAATCAATATATTGTAGAAAAGACTGCAATTTATGTTCTGTAAATGTATAATATTATTATAAATGTATATTTTGTAAAAGATAAATGGTTTAACCCCCCCCTTAACAATGGACTTATGAAAGCAAGAAAGATGCATTATAATGCATCTTATAAGAGCAGAAATTAAATCTTCCCACCTCTTACACTTGGTGTCTTTTGAGAAGATGCGATCAACTTTCCCATTTGAAATTTGTGGATATTTTTCAAAGTAATCCAATATAATTTGGAATTGGGAAGCAAATGTACGCTTCGCCATAATTCCTTTGGCGATTCAAAACTCGATCTGAATCTGAAACCATGAACAAAAATACCGGATGAGGATCTTTTGATTTGCTGCGCGAGCAGCAGAAATACGTCACTTCCTAGCGTAAAGTGAGATGTTTGAAACGACCGAGGTACGAAAATCAAACCCCTTCTTTCGGGCGAGAAAAAACCCTTAACGTCCTGCGGTCGAAAGGCGAAACGCTCCCAACCCAACCGAGGTACGAGAGTAGACCCGTTAATTTCGATTGCAAAGCCGATGTATAATATACGCTCCTTTTACAACACGGCATACATCAAGTATGTAATGAAATTATTGCTAAATCTTTTGTAGCATGTCTCAGCCGATGTTAGCAATAGTTGGCCGTTGGGCTTCAAAATAAATTGTCGCCTTTGGACATTCAGGAACATACACTAACTTTCACGAAACTCACAAAGAAATCTCGGCGATTTAGGTATCCTGATGGCCAAGGTAACTGTTCTCTAGCTCGGTCACCTGAGCAAATAATCCCCCAATATGTTGACAAATTATTGAGATAGTGTCACTATGTCCAGCGTCCATCACTGGTAAGAAAGCCTTTGCCAACGGCCATAGACAGACGCATGCTAAGTTATATTAACGTCCACTATTGAAGAAACTCGAGGGCTATTTTGGAGCGGAACTCGTCATTTTGAACCGCTGTCAGATGACGAGGACGACACCTGGACAGGCACCCCTCCACAACACCAGAGGGAGGGCGTTTGCCCCCTAACGTATTTTTCAACTTGCAACAGGCCCAATACAGGACGGATCTTCAGTGGAATCGGATTTCGAACTTGAAAACCATCCAGCTCCGAAACAGAGAATGCACATGTGAAGCAGAAATAATTGCATAACATATTTGATTCCGTATAACAAAGGTAGGGAATTTCAAACATCTGTGATGCCAGCAGGCAAGACTTGAGTATATTGCCATTTAATGTATGCACATTTTAAATAAAAAACAACAATTAACTATTACACTGTAAAGCTTTGAAATCAGGGCATTCATTTTGACGAATATAAGTATATAGCCATAAGTCGTGTTGAAACTGCCCTCACGATGCCTTCAAAATACCTCCAAGTTAGTTTGGAAATTAACGATTCATCTCAGAGTCTAGATCATGAGTCAGAGTGAAGTCAATTCATATAGTGGCCAAGTCACCTGACAAAAATAAATGCGTATGCTATCCAACATCTAACTTTTGTCGTTTTACGCTTCTCCTCCTCACATATGATACCAAAATTAGATTAGCGTGGGCCACTCCATTACATGGGCCGCACGCAATAAATCTCGTGTAGCGAGCGAAGCAGAAAGTTAATTCATTAAATCCTCTCAATCCTTCAGCATTTAAGTTGGATCAAATTAACTGAGAACATATTTGTGACGATAATCAGGACATGAAAAAAATTTCAGTTTAAGAAATAAAAAAAAAACGTTCTTTGTGAAGTATTTGAAATATATTAAGTATTATAATTGCTGGAGTATGTACGATTAGAATTAGAATTGAAATGCCCATCGAAAAGTAAATTTAAACGTCAGAAGAAATCGATTGAATCGTTGATTGCAGAAACCACATTAGACAATAATATTAAGATGCTGCAAGAATTAAAAAATGATATTTTTTTTAAATCAATGATTTAATTTTCATTTTACCGAGAACATTTATTATACCTCTAATGTTCCTTTGCTTGACTTTTGTAATTTCTTCTGACGTTATGATATACCCCGCAAGAATACGAAAACAGCATAAACGCAATTTTGAAAAAAAATTGATTCACAGGGTTTCTGCAATAAGCATTTCATTACTTATTAAAATGAATGCCGAAATTGTTAAATAACATAGATGAATTCTACCTTCTTAGGAATTAATTGTGCTGATAAAAATTTTAATAATGACTATTTAAGAATTCATTGTTGCGGAAAATATTATATATCGATTTCTTAACACAGACTTTATTTAAGTAAACAAAGATTGGCGTAAATTGCTTAGGTATTCTTGTCTTATCATTTAAATTCGAAACTAATGAAATTTCGCCATTGTATTTCAAAGCAAATATTCAATATCCCGAATATTCTTCCTTTAATATCAATCCCGAACCGTGATTAAAATTTTCATTTGCGAGAAACTATTCGGGATTAAATACGAATTTCAAATGCAACATGAAATTGTAACTTTAATACCCTTTCTCTCTTCAACGTTCTTTTGGGGAAAATTATATGCATTTTATCGTGAATAAATTCGATTCGAATATTTCATTCTTCGCGTCGAATAGCTGTACGTATATTTATTAGCATTGGGTTTCTCTGTGCATTCGGTTACAACCTGAATAATCTGAATGCTTGAGGATTCAATATATTTCCATTGGATACCATGCTTTCGGGAAACAAATGCTAAATATATTTGAAGGTGAAGTCATCAAGGAGGTTCAAGAAGTAATTTAATGGGGAAAGTGTAGGATATTTAATACAACTCCTATTGTTTCCTCTCTTTTAATTTTGATTTTGCAAGAAATATTTTTAATTTAAATTAAAAAATTAGCAAAATTGTGGAAAAATCGAATAACTTCTAAAAGTATTCTAAAAATATCCCACTACACAAACCATGATGTCCAAAAAACACGTGTTTTGAGTAGACAACCTTTTAGTTGCGACAACAATATTTAGGAGGGAAAAAATCAAAGGATGAAATATTTTTTATTAAATGAATAGCGGCGAATTAGTACCATTTGAATAAAAGTAAATAATGTTTTTACTTTTACAATTTATGAATAAAGAAAATAAGTTTGCGAAATTGTTGTATTTTCAGTATTACTAGTCAGCGTTACCAACCAGCTGGGTTGCCTGAAATATTGTCTGTTTTTAATTTCTAGTACAATCTATTTACTTGGATTCTTAAATAATGCCAGTACGGATTTTCTTAAACTTAATTATCTTCCTTAGAATTCCTTCAGTTTATTCGAGGAGCAATTTTTCTTGGAATTTCTATAAAGCAAATATGATGTGTCATGATATGATTTTCTATTTTTATAGCTTCACTTCGTGGGATTTTGAAAAAGCTCTGAAAGTGGAGCAAAACCGAGAAAGTTACATTCAGACGAGTTTATTTTTACAATTAATTACATTTCTTAGCAGCATTTTAATCAATTTTATTTCTTCTCTCTCTCAATTATAATGGCAAAGTGCACTTGACGCAAATAGGAAAAGTTTTAGAAGAAAACTCCTCGCCCTTGAAATCAAAATTCATCTTTTATTTCGCCTAACAAAAGAAGTTTTCTCTCAATTTTTTACCTATTCTCTCGTGTAATTCGTAGCTATAGTTCATGGATCTGTGACTATATATAAAAGAAGCAAAACATAATTGAAAAACAATAAAATAAATTATAAACATTCATATCAAATTCGAAAGGATATGAAAAAAACGAATTGAAAGTATATCCGAGTAACGACAAAAATGCGAATAGTAACAGATGGAAAAATATATAAATATATCACAAACACAATGAATGCGCTAAAAGCTGCAAGTCCAAAAGCGCTGTGGTAGATAGAGTATAAATTGAAAAATGAAAGAGTATAAAATATGAAATGAAAAACGCAATAAAAGCACAATAGCGTTTCTTCAGGGGATGAGAGACCAGTGAAAAATGTTTAAAAGATGCGTTTTCGAGGTAAA
>BGPR01036036.1:0-15701 GCA_013235015.1 Araneus ventricosus
AGATGAAATCTTCCACTTCAGGTTTAAACTTTGAAGCCACATTATGTAAATAGCTCCTTGAAGACACATTTCATTTTTTCCAGTCTTCTGTAACTAAAGATATCAGACGCGAAGCAAAGGGATTATGACGTCACGTCGATGAAATGCATGTTCGGAAAATACGTCGCGCTACCTTGATTACGAAGAATCGTGAAGGGAATTTTGAAGCGAAATGTTTTAACACTTCCGAAAAAAATTAATTAAAATTCAACCAACTGTTCAATTTTAACCATTCTTTTTTAAATCACGGAGAAATGTTATGTTTATTACTCGAACAAATTTCAAATTGATAAAATTAGAACGGCGGATGCAAGAAATTGAAGTTCCAAATTAAGTTTTTTACAGTTAACTGATTATTTTTTAAAAATTTCTCAAAATTGAGTAAATTACGTTAAAAATTCAAAACTAACTTTAGTAGAACGGAAATCGTTTGCTTTTTCCGATGGTGTTTCTATTTTTCTCGTACAAGTATGTGAAGCCATGTTATTGAGAGATCAGTGCAAAAAAATCACCCAAAACAACACAAAATATTAAATAAAAAAATTTCTAGATAAAATTTTAAAATTCCGGCTTCGAGGTGCATTCAGTCACCATTACGACTACCTGTGTGCCAAATTTCAAGGCTGTAAGTGCGGTAGATTCGTCGACATCGCGCGCACGCACACAAACATTGCCTTTTAAAAGTATAGATTGGCTTCGAAATGCTTAACAAAAGCAACGTTTGAAGCCCTTAGAACAAAAGAAAAAAAAGACATTTTTAAGGCACATTTATATGCTTCTAGGGCCTTTTAAAAAGTTAACTCCATGGATATAGAAGTTTGGTAAGGGATTTTTTACTTTAAAGTCTTTTTCTCAAAACTACATTTTCATTCATTCTCATAACTACAATTTTTTAAAAAATTGTTTATCGTATCAACATGAAATTTTTCAGGTATGTTTTTACACACACAATAAAGAAAATCATTCAAAATCAAAGCATTATGTTGTATGGTTTCTTTTCAGTGTTTGCTATTTGCTTATAATTTTTTTAAGAAAAAAGGGTTATGTTTTAACAACTTAAGAAGTAAAGTAAACCTATCAGGATATTTAACACATGGCATGATTTTCAAGCTGTGTAATTTGGGAAATGATTGTATTTAGAAATCAAAGTTTTGTTGAAAAATTATTAAAATTCTGAGTACCAGTCTGTGCAGGACTGTAGTTTTGTCTTTATACTGGATACACTACAATATGACTATGGTTAATTTTTTTTAAAAAATTGGAAATCGGAGAAAATTTCAATCTAGTATCATCATTAAAAACAAATTTTATTTAAAGACTCATAAATGATTTTTTTATACCCCCTTCGTTATCAATGGTTTAACAATCGTAATTGGTGTCCGAGGAATAATATTATTTTTTAGACCTCTCACCATTTTTTTCCTTTAAAATATGGCATAAACACAGTAATGTTTTGACTTCATGACGCCTCTTAAAACTGGCAACCGGGACATTTATACACCTCTTGTCCCACAGTTACTATGCCAACTGAGTCAAGAAGATAATTCCCTGTTTCCGTTTTTTCAATAAATAGTCATTTACACAGTGGTGGCTCGTGAGCTCAGAAACGAGGAGGGCTGGAAGATAATATTTATCAAAAGAATACATTTTTAAAAGGCTACTTTATATTTCAGTAGGACAATTTTTTAAATTCCAAAACCAGATACGAAATTTCCCGCTTCTCAAACAAATTAACTAAGCAGAATATGACATTTACTACAGAAAATTAAGCGAATGTTGACGTGACGATTATGCTGACGGAAAAAAAAATCAGAGCTCCACATACACACTTCCCTCCTCGCCCACTTCACTCGATAACACTTCCACAAATGAATATCTTCTTCAAAAGAAATCTACCTTGTATGAAGAGAAAGCAAATAATCAATTAACCAGATGTGTTTTTGTCGACGCAACACGAACCCAAAGCAATAATCAGCCAGTGAGATTGCCACTTTGTGTGGGAATGAAAAAAAAAGAAAAATATATATAAAATAAGATCATCTCTTTCTCGTTCTGTTGGCTCCGTGCCAGCAGAGCTGCTCGGCATTGCAGCCCATTGCCCGTCTAAGTTAAAGTTCGAAAGGGTTGCTTTTTCTCTCCGGATTTTCTGCTCTGTGAACGGATTTCGAGGGGACAGAGTAATTTGCAGCTGGGACCTGCGTCTCTCTTCGTTTGGATTCATTTAATGCCTTTTCTTCAATATTTTATTACTTTTTTGCATTTTCGTAAGTCATGGAACGCTGAGAGTGGAAAAGTAAGCAAATAAGATTAAAAAAGAAAAATATAAATTTAAAAAATAATTTCAGGGAGTGCTGCAGCCCTAATGGACGAGCCGCCTCTGAGTGAGAGGCTACATTAATCAGGTTAGCCCCAAATTTTTAATACTTTTTCTTTCTTTCGTAATACATTTTTTTAATATATTTTCTCACTATCGTGGTCCATTCCCATCTTACCTTCATCGCTTTAAATCCTTCGACTCTCCAGACTGCATCTGCGGTATGGTGGGCGATGCAGATCATTACATCTTCTCCTGCTCCCTCACCAAAGAGTTCCATCTAATTAAACCCGCAGAAAAAAAGCGTGGTTTAACAATTTCTTAACAAATAGACAGACTTCACCAAAATGGAAGGCGCTTTTAGGATCAGCAGGAACTTTAAAATTTTCTATCAGTATATAAAATTTTATATGTTTATAAAATAAAATTTTTTATCAGTGATTATTTGTAAGATGGATTAATAAGAGCAATAAAATATGTTTGTATATTAATACATGCGCACGCACGTAAAGGTTCGATAAGAAACTCCTCAACGTCTCTATATATAACGATAAACTGTCTATAAAAATATATTTTCTAGGTCCTGTGGTATTTTTTACATAAATATATATATTTGTAAAAGTTTCTTTCTAAAAAAATTAGCGTGGCAACACGATACTGGCATTTAACGAGCGTTGCTTAGCATTCAGAAAAAAATGTTAGTTTTAAATATTGGAATGGATGGTAGAGACGAAAATGCAACGAATGGATGTTGTACATAGTTCTGGCAAATTATGTGTTTATGGTGAAAAATGTGCTAAATAAATTTGTTGTTTCGTTATAAAAAGTCTTGTAATTCATCTTGCCATACAGTACAGTCCCTACAATATCGTTATAGACTGGTTTTACAGTACCTCGTTTTGCGTCAAGTTTCGTTGCAAAGTGAAGAAAATCGAGGAAGAGCTACGAGTCTCTTCCCAGAGACAGATTACGCCCAAACTTCGGTTACAGACCTACAATTTTAATATCTAGACCTGCATTTCAAATTTCATTTGTGAGAGAACTGACAAAACAAAAATTCATCTTCAAAATTAAAACTTTTTATTCCTAACAAACCTCTTTTCAAAACTTGAATTAGTTGAAAACAGTTAATTTCATTTCTGTTACACGAAAAAAGTTTTTTTGTAGACTAGTGTAATTGGCAAATTCAAGTCCATCTGAAAGTCAGTTTCAATCGATGTAGAACAATGTCTTCAGGTGATTTTTTTCCTGCATAAAAACCTAAATCCTGGCGATCAGAATTTATCTACGATTTAGTTTAGTTTTATTAACGTCCTGTTTTGAAGCAACACGAGGGCTATTTTGTGACGGACCTCGTAATTTTGAACCGCAGTCAGTTGACGAGGACGTCACCTGAGCTGGCATCCCCCTCTCCAATTAGACCGTTGAGTGAAATCAGCATCGCGTTCCTATCTACACTATTATTCCTATTATTAGAATATAAGACGAACTGATTTCTGCTTTGGCTAAAAAAGTTAGAAAGTAAATAATATATTTAAATAAAACAGCTTAATATTTCACAATTTTATTAGATTGCACTCCAGAGCCATCAAGAACAATTATCTGATCTTTTAAGATATGTTAATGTAGCTGATCTGAAAATGAAAGATTTACTTGTTTTTTTCTACTTTTAAAAGTCTAAAGTAAAAGATATCAGTCAAATCTGAAAGCCTATCAGAAAAAGAGAATTTATATTTGGAGAATTGTGTGAACAGAGTGTTACTATAACTAAGGTTACCATACGTCCGGATTTCGAGCTCACGTCCGGTTCTTCAAAATGTCCGGATTTACGCCTGAGAAAAATTTGGTTGTTATAGAGAGCGCTTTCACAAAAACCAACGTCATACCGCCAATGAAAGAAAATTCATTGTTTACATCCATTGTTGATGAAAAAGTGGATGAGTCTCCTTATCCGCGCACCAATTCAAACTGAAAGTTGAAAGCTTTCGGCAGTTTTGTTCTAATTCAGTTTTTCATTAATGTAGTTTTGAATTCGAAAACATTAATAAAAATTGTATATTCTTTACATTCTGACGTCTTAAATTTTTTTCTCTTCCACAAATTCTGTGCTAGTATTAGGAAAGAGGGTCGTTGGCAGGCAGATTTTAGAATTTTATATTATACTTTGACCCCCTACTGGCTCTTCCGGATTTTAACCAAAAATATTAGGGTAAACCTAATTATAACGGATCAAATATGAGAAGTTTTACATAAAGGAATGCAAAAGCGCTTATATTGCAAAGAATCCCAAAGCACAGTATATGCTCGGCAGAAGTCATAATTAGAATTTTGTTCTTAGATATTTCAAAACAATCTTCTCTGCAAATTCATTTTTCGTGACTGAAGAAAGTATACATAATATTTTTTCAAGTTCTGTAATGTGCTGGTATACATTAAAAAAGCTTCTCATACATCTTATTCCAAAATCGACATCAGAAGCGACGACAGAGAGTCGCTTCGAAAGTGTGAAATCTATGTAGCTTTCAATTTTCTTTATGAATATGCTATTGAAATGAAAAAAAAATCCTAAATCCAATCAATCGGAATTAAACTTCATTTGAATTTTTATTAAGTTTAGTTATTTGGTATGACATACTGAATGAAGTAAATATTACGAACCAGATATTTCAAAACTCTAATAAAAATATCGGTACACAAATTCACATTTAGAAGGCCTTTTAAAATTTTTTGATAAGTGTCGTGCATCGGGATTCATATCTTCTTTTAATAACTGCAAAGGAAATAGTGGCAGAGTTAGATAAAAGTGACACTTGAATGTAAGAATAAAATAAGCAGTTTTGATTTTAAGGAACTGATCAGCTGTTTCATGTATCAAAAAAAGAATATTTCCAAATTTAATATTTTCTAGCCATAATCTATAGAGACATTTTTTCTTTTAAGAAGAGATTTGGAATTTATCACGAATATGGGGCATCATAAGAATTTTTACGTATTTAGGATACTATTCAAAAACTGTCTGAAAACGCAGAGACTTAAATGCGACTTCGCAACAAAAAATGAATAGCATTGATTTATTTAATGAAATCACAATTTGTCCTCGAGCTTTGTATAACAGAGTCACAATATTATAAAATTTATTTAAAAATTAATTTATCTGAACTGTATTAAAATTATGTGACTGTCCTGAAAAATATATTAACCTTATCAATGCCCGGAGTATCTACAGAAAAATCTTTCTTATAATTCAAAATACTAATTTTTTATTATTTTGAATTATTTCTTATAAAGTTAACATTTTAATCACCTTCAACATTGTTCATAAATCAAAATTTAATTATTCATCATTTTCACGTGTTTCGTAAGTCCTTAATATACTTATTTGTGCAGTGTAATAAATAGAAAAATGCAATACACTATTATTTTGTTTTACAAAATTAGTTTCAAGGCCATGCAAATCAACTTTGCATCAGGCCTCGCTTTTGTTCGGGCCGGACCTGGATTTAGCGTGCAAAAGGCCCCATAAATGGCGTATCTTCAGTGGAATCGGGTTTCGAACCTGGAGCCCTCCGGCCCCAAAGCCGGGACCTTTCCAATATTGCACCGCGGTATCCGAATATATCTAAGAGAAAGTCGCCTAGTTTATATTATTTTAGTTATATTAACAAGGGCTATTTGGAGACGGACCTCGTCATTTTGAACCGCGATCAGATGAAGAGGACGACAACAGAGCTGGGAATCCTTTCTCCAAGCTTCCACGCAGCGACAGGGTGAATGATCCCATGTACGTCTGGTTTAACCCGCAACAGCACACGGCAAATCTTGAGTAGAATCGGGTTTCGAACGAAGCTGGAACTTTACCGCTAGCCCACCGCGAACCGATCAAGTCTCCAAAGTAAAAGGAACGACAATTTTGTAACTCTATACGAATTTCGCGTCACTCAGTTTTTAATCTGAACAATTATAGAGAATATCTCAAAAACAAATAGAATACCTGATGTTTTTTTTTCTGTTGGAATGCAACTGCCGCAAAGCATCAAGTTCGGCTCGAAATGGGAATGATATGAAGCATTGACATTCAAGCATTTCCGAACAATTTCATGACATTTAAAATAACCCTTATAAGAGCAAGTAATAACTAGAAATGTGCAAATAAATTATTTTAGGCTTGATAAATTATAAATTTGTCTTCATTCCTCTCGCATTTGTGGAATTCGAATGAAGTACACATGCAGAGCTTTTGTTGGTAGCAGAGATACACTGGTTTGGGAATCGCCGAGTTGTTAACGACTCACCAAAAATTTTGCGACAGAATCTTGATGGGTGCCTGAATAGTACGCATCAAATTTAACTGAGAAAGTGAGAGGAATAAAAAAATAAAGGCGATTCGATTAATAATTTATTCAAATATGAATTTTGAATACGTGTGTTGGGATCGGAACGCCAGTTGCGTTTGACGCCTTGACTGTGTTTGATGCCAAAGATTATTGGTTTTAGACGTATCAAATGAAGAAAATTGCTGAGCAAAGGGCTCGGTGTTTTAAGATAGAAAATTAGCTCCTGAGAAATTCAGTAAAAGTTAATTCAACCACAGTCCACAAGTTACTACTGAGTTAATAGTCACGGATCATTTTTATACAGAAAACTTTACAGAAATGCAAATAATTCTGACCAATATTAATTAGCTACAATATTTGAATCTGAATAAAAATATACTTACGAATGATTCCCAAGCCTTTCATGATCGATTGCGTTTCAGTATCAAAATATTCGTTCAATGGAAATAAACCAGGAAAATGTTTTAGCCTCTTCTCATAATTTCTGAAGAGAACTTCTTTCACTGTTTATCAATCAGCGTCAAAATTCCAATGACGAACAACAATGCTCTGCATTTGATTGTTCAGACGGTAGCAATATTTACTAACAGAGCAAGTTTTCAAAAATATTGACTGTTTAATTCATTTTAAGCTGCTTTATTGTTATGTATGCGCATTGTTGAAATTTCCAGAAATTTGGATAATAAATTAGCTCAAAAATTGCTAAATTTGTGTAATTATATTTTTGATACATGCATTTAAATGGTAGGTTAAACTGTGGTTTTTGAAATAAAGACTAGAAGAAGACATCCGAACACACAGTGACTAAAAGTATGAAATGAGGGTGATAACGAGACTATAAAATATTTTGTTTTCCTTATAAAAGGAACAAAATGCAAATACTAAATTATATAATTGCCAATTTATAACTTACTTGTGAATACAGACAATTGATTCATTGTGTAGGCGATTATCAAAGTGTACGATTCAGTTATTTGAGTGTTTTCCTTGCTATCGTTAGGAACAAATTTTTGGTATGGGGACTTCTGCATCTCTGCATAAATTGAGGGCACATTTGATGGACTTGTATGGTACACCGGGTGAAACTTTCTGTGCACACTTTTCAGCGATTTTATTTCCTCTAACAACAATACTCACTGCGCTTTCTCCTGAGCGGTCGCCAGTTTACTTTCTTATTGCAGCTGCCAGGTGATTAGCGCCATCTACTCAGACTATTGACACTTAAAAAAAGCTGTTGGATTTCTTCTTTTTGTTTCGAGTAATAGAGATCTTACTCTGACATTTGGAAAACTCAATTAATGGTTTTAAGAACGAGAAATTTTATTTTAATATTGATCGATAAACCGGGAAAAATTGGCGAAGAATTTACAAAAAGCGACTGAAATATTTTGTTTTCTTTATGTCAGTTGAACGAATATCTTAATACTAAAAGAAAATCAATCATAAAAACTTTCAAAAGCATTCGTGAGTATAATTTTATACAGAGTCATAGACTACAGTTAATAAAGACTGGTCTGTAGTTATTTGCATTGTGCTGTGCTCTCGGTCTGAACATTACTTCTTGATACATTCAGAACAGAGATTCCGTATATATAAATGAACGAATGCTCAATACAGATTAAGAACTTGATGGTGATGGTCAATTGATGGTAGTTCTTCTAAAACATTTCGGTGAAAATTAAGTGAAATATTAAACAATTTGATAAGTTTGTATTAAGCGAATTCTCTGTATGAGGAGGGACTCAAATGCATTTGGAGAATGAATCGGGCACATTCAGTTATGTCGAGGTAACAAATAGCATTAGACAATATTTAACGATGCTTTGTGGGCATTTGATGCTTAAAGATAAGAAGAAAAATGTGTTCTGGTGGATTTCTAAAATTTACAGTTAGATTTGGTAGACAGCATCGTACAGCAAAGCAGGTGTCCACGAGAACTTTGAAGTGACGGATGAACACGGTACTACCGCCAAACTTAAAATTAGACAGGAGAAAATTTCAAAAATCGGTATTATATTAAACACGGTTAAGACTTAACACTTGGCAGCTATCTTAACTGTTAGCGAAAGCCTCGCGAACTTGGCGAATTGACAGTACCATGTTCTTAATTTAACAAATCGTCTCGTTATCATCTATTGTAGATGGAAGAGAAAATATGAATTCCTTTTTTATCACCATCTCTCTTTTAGAATGTTCACTGACAGAATTTCCAATAATACATTTTTTTAAAAATAAGTTTACTGTAAAACGCTTTTCGTTTCAATTTTTTTTAAATTATTTGCGACCACTGTTTTGAATATTGTTTTATTTTTATAATGGCACGTTCTTACGGACGTGAGTCAACTCGATTTGCATGCAAAATTCTTTTTAACTGAATGAAAATCAGAAGTTTTCCACATTAATGAATTTTTTCCCCTGCATTTCTAAAGAGAATTTCTGACTGACGGATGTCCTGAAATTAAACTATTCTGTCAACGATCGTTTCAGAAATTAGGACAAAAATATTTTTAACAATGAATAATATTATTGAAAATTGAATTATTAACTTCAAGAAACGATAACAGTATTAGATGTAGACATTCAATTTTTCTAATTTTTTAGAGATACAACTTTATATAACGCTTTTTATATAATCTAAACAATGTCCAAAATCAGTATTGCTTAGGAAAACATCTTTTCTCCGTTATCTTGAAAAGCTTTGTGGAAAAATGTTTTTATTTTTGAAGGAACCAAAAGAAAATCTTCTTGGAGCATCTTTTGAGGTTTTTAGTATTCTGTTCAATACAGGTTAGTGATGAATATCTTCTATAACCAATGGACTTTTTCTAAAATTACTATGAAAGACGTCTTTTAGAACTAGTGAATTTCCTTAATGTTTAGGTATCCAAAAAGCCTCTGTAAGCTCCGAGGATTCAGTTCCCAATGCTTTTCTTCCTTATCGAGAATCTTTGGAATGTCTTCTTATTTGAAAATTTAATTTGCTTCAAGACAGCTGCAGAATAGCTTTTTGTTTCTATTTCAATTTAATTTAAAATGAACGCATTGCGTGGTCTCTGTTTGGCGAACTGTTGTCGTTCTTTTTCCTCATAATTACATTTGGTTCATCTTTGCTGAGTGGATAGTCATAGTCAAATTCTGTCAAAATAACTGATTTCATAGCTTGATTTTCATTACGGTTATTCACCTGAGAATACCTAATTTCATAAGGTTACAAAGGATATCCGAAAGGTGAAAAATCACCAGAAATTGTTCTTATTCTATTAATATATACTTAACTAATGAAGTATTTATATTTATATGTAGAAAGAAATGTTAGTATTTTACGGTTACCGGGGCCTTCGACAAATACCTGCGAATCTTAGCGAAAATAAACAAAAACAACAAACCTTTAAAGTATTTAAAATAAATATTCAAAGGACTTACCGTCTGTGCGTGAGTGTGAAGCGCTTCGCAAGTCGTTATTTATGAAACTGCGTTGTTGTGCAACAGTGAATTTGTATTCCATTCAACCTAGGCGAACACTTTATGTGGCGTGTCCTTTTCTTTTGCTTAATTCAATTACAAGCAACCAACTCCCGCAACGCTCCCCCTTTGGGTTTCAAAATCCATGTTTTTTCTGTATACCTCATCTTTCGGTCACCCTGCTTATATTGTTACAAAATGTAATGTCGATTTCCTGCCAAGCTAGTTTTATGGTTGGGAAGAAAGTTTTACAAGGGTAAGTATGGAATGGCAGGCAGCGGTCAAGCCTGGATCCCTAATCTTGGCAACTGTTTTGGCGACAAATCAAAGATTCCCGAAAATTCTTTCATTTTCTCGATATCTCTATTAGGAGAGGAGATATAAGAATGTACTGTATGATTCCAAGTGACATCACGATCAATCGAACTAGGGTATATAAAAGGAGGCAACTGAAAGGAGGGAGGAATTTGTAGTTTCGTGTGCAGTGCGAGCTGCACAGATGAGTGGTATTGAAAGTTCTACTGTCATTATTAGAGATTTGCTGACTGTTTGTGTTTTTAAATATGAAAGTGCTGTTACTGTTATTACTAGTGAATTGTTGTCTGTTTGCGTTGCTAATCTGTACAAGAGCTATTGCCCCTGTTTCTTGTGCTACTTGTTTTTCCTGAATATTTGGGAATAAAGCGTCATTATTCATTAACCTGCTTGTTGATTAACCCGTATTCATTAACCTGTATGTGTTTACCGAACATACACCAAACCGGTTTTGTAACAGTATAGGTCTGAGGTAGGTCAACTGCACCATCAGAGTCGGAGGATTCGAGTTTCTTTGTTTTTCAGACCTATATTAGATCTGATTATATCTGGGAGATGCAAAAATTTCGACCTTGTGATACATCGTCTCCACTTAGATTCAGAAACGGAATTGGCAAATTCATTCATCATTGAAAGGATCTGTTGTCGAGGGTAAATCCATCGTCAGATTAAAATTCTCATAATTACATTTAACCCTACTGACAATAACCTCTTATCATAAAATAAGACTTAAATGAAGTGAAAATAACTAAATAATGATGTTTACCATATGAACTTTTCCATTAAATCAAAAATATTCAGAAAAATAACAAGTAACTTCACAAGTTCATGAATGTCTGATGCATCGATGAGCGTGTTAAATTTTTTAAATTTTTTGTTATTTTTCTCCTCGACGGATTTGACTTGATTCAATTGAATTTCTTTAAAAAAAGAACGAGAGAGAGAGATGATGATGGTTCTAATCCAACTTAGTCTGGCTCATTTAGTCAGTTCTATGAGTCAAGGATTCCTGCTGAAGGTGAATTGTGGCACTTTTCTTCTTGAGTCATTAAATCTCTTTACACTACGATACACCCCTGACTTCAGAGATAAAAATCTCCGGTTTGTAGTTTGGATGAGTGTGCGTAGAAACTTTATTGAACAAAAAATGTTACATACAGTGTTTTAACAGCGAAGAAAAACATGTGAAAATTATAAAAACTATTAAAATTGTGTATTCACATAAGAAAAGGAAAACTCGCGAAGCAAAAATATTTCTAAGACAAGTCCCAAAAGTTCGCAGCATCTACATGCTCGTAGAAGGACTGATTAAGGTCCTAGGTATTGAACCTCTAGAGGGTCCTAGTCCATAAGTCTGAGGTTTTGGTGAAGGAGAGAAATCTAGGTCGGAGTCGAATGAACTGGTTGCTCGCGGTAGCTGTTTTATGAGGTTCTCATTTTCAGTAAGGAAAGATATGAGTTTAGCTATATTTACTCAGATAGCAAGGAAGGTTGCCATTTCGCTTTCCATAGGCCGTCCGCGAAAGCATTTCCGCTCATATTGTTTCGGAAACCATTGCCGCAAGGTTTACATAGGAAAGCTTTTTATGAACTACCTCAGCGACAAGGTTTGAACGACAAGTCCGCGAAACCAATTCCGCTCAAACCTTTTCGGAAATCCTTCCCGCAAAAATTGACGTAGGAAAGTTTTTATGAACCACCTGTCCCGTCGTTTGTAGTCCCGTTCGCTATAGTGGTTATTGCGTTTGCTTTCCAACTCTATGAACGCGAGTTCGATCCCCGCCTTGGAGGAATGTGAACTTTTCTCACAATCTACTACGAAACCGTACAATTAAGTTCAATTAAAAATGAGATTAATCAAATTAAAAATTAAGCTTTGATTATTAAGATTCGTAATTGATCGACTTAATTGACATTCCAGATAACTCTAAGTTGAACCAAGATGACGTCAGAAGAAGAGGAATGGGTTGGACCCCTTTGTAGAAGTACGGCTTTGAAGACGGGGGTGAAGAAAGGGGGATGGCTGGACCCATCTGTAAGAGTACGGCTTCAGAAGGGGAATTCTATTTTTTCCGCCGAAGGACGGCTCTTGACAACCTTTTGAAAGGTCTGAAACAAGCTTGTACTAAAAGCTTGTGGAAATCTTACTGAAAACCTTACAGAAAACCTTGTTTCTTGTTGACTAGCGAACCTTTCCGCTACCTTGCCGAAAGGTTCAACCCTTGTCATGGAAACCTTTGTGACAACCCTTGCTGACGACAAGGTTTCCAAAACCTTTTAGACAAGCTTTCTTTGCTGTCTGGGTATTCTTGACAGTTTATTTGAAAGTACGCTTTTCCACCAAAGTTGAGTATTTTCTGCACTTGGTTTTGTAAAATGATAAGATACATGTGACAAGAAGTTGCGTAGTGGAGAGGGTCTCACTTTTCCCCGCATGCGCAGATATCTGAATGATGAAGCCGGAGCCTATAGAGATAGCTGGGAAAAGGACCATGGCCTGTAGCGAAGAGGATGGATTCTCTTGACCATGAAGCTAGAGTTATAATGACTCATTCGTAGTTAAAGAAATAGTAAAATAAAACTCGGAACAGCTGTCGAATAAAAGAATGCTTAATCAAGAGACATTAAATCAAAAATAAATTGTTTATATAAAGTTTAGGGAAACTCAGCCAAACAGCGAAATTAATTTTTAAATACTTGTCAACTTCAGCCGGTTGAAGGAAAAAAGAAGACCAGTGTTCCAATTCAACAAGCAAGCATCACTGTCTTTTGGCTCTCTCTCATTCTGATAAACACACTTTTGGAATCATGTTAGTCTGTCTGCGAACACGATCACTCCACAACGCAACGAGTTTACAGACATGAAATTTGGTATGTGGTCTTTTCACTAAATTTGCATATCAAATTTTGGACGAAATCGGACGATGGGAAAAATGTTTGATATTTCGTCCATGTACATATTGAGCACGACAACTGAGAAAATAAAATAGCTAGATGGATGAAATTATACATATTGATCTATCATTAGAATAGTAGATTTGTATCCGATTTCGGAGAAGTTCGTCAAAGAGCTGACCGTCCATCGATCTCTAGATTTTCGAGTTTGTGAACGCAACAAGTTTGACATGATAAAGTTTGTTTTGTGGTCATGGCAATAATATTGTATGTCGATATCAAATTTGGGCTCCAATCCGATCCTTTTTCCGAGTTTTCTTTCCCTGAAATATGCTATGTTATACCGTGAAGTTTTCTTTCCCACTTGAGGGAACACCTTAAACAGGAGGAATGAGACCCTGCCGAATAGGTAAGCAGGGTCTCGGTCAACGGTCGGAAATGGTAATGGTGGGCGTCGAGTTAGTTTCTACTGGTGAAGGGTCATTCCTCTGTCAGAGGGGTTGTCGCATGTGCCGCTCGTAATTAGGGATCAAATGCAGGGCCACATGCCCGATTAATTGTCCCGGAGGCCGGTTTTTTCATGTGTTCCCCGCAAGTTCCAAATGGAGGGAGAAACTCCTTTATGGTTTCCCTGAACAACACGAGCCATACTAGGTTAGCACACTACAAAGTCAAGGGGAGAGACCTCTCCACTGATAAATCTTAGGTTCTTATTGATAATTAAAAATTTGGGGCGAATCTGGAACAAGTACCCAAAAACTGGAATTTTTACGGCTAATCCATGACATCACACGGTTAAATGGCTGCAAACCGATGCTAGCATTGGGTCATTTCGATAAACTGGGAGATGGGCCTGATGGACCTTTGCATTTCAACATCAAAATAGACTTCTGATAAACTAATCTGATGTACAATTACGAACTTTCCTCCCAAGCATAAGAAAGAGTACGTTTAATCGAAACTAATATAATCTTGGAAGTATTATTTGTCAAAGGTATACCAGCGCTTTCGCTGGCATGAATTATTTAATGCCACTTAACTTCCAGTAAAGGCTTATTGCAGAGTACTTATATTAAAAAAGTATCGTATTACTGCTTAATTATTCTTTCAAATGGGTACTTTATTTATAATCTGCTTATATTTACAAATACAGACTACATAATAAAAGATCTCAATTTTAGAAAATGTACCAATGACATAAATATAAAAGTAACGATAATTTTTGCCTTTTCACAATTATTATTTTTGAATTAATGAATACAATTACGGCTAACTCATTGATTTCTGCAGGATGTTCAAAGATTTTAGCATCATATTAAATTTGTGTTAATTATCAAAAAATTAATATTTTTAAATTATATTTCTATATCTTTAAGCATAAATTTATATATTAATTACGTCCTTTCCAATTTGAGTTAATTTGACAATTACCAAAATGTACAAATCATATTTTGTTATAAATTGTATGCCCTGCAAAATCAGAATCCCTCTAAACGAAGCTCCAGTTAAGCAGTTTTTAAAAAATCAATATTTTCATTTCTTTTAGAAAACAATATTTTCAGAAAAATATAGTCAAACAAAAGACAACCACAAGTCCCCCAATTCCGACAGGTATTGAGCAAGAAAAGTGCTGGTCCTGCTGCAAATCTTGTGATCGCAAGCATACACTGAAACGCCTCCTTTTTGTGTTCCTTGGATAATTACAGGTCTGCACCTCCCTGTTAAATGTGAATAATTTAACAGATTTTAGAGCTCATTAAAAAAGAAACAAAGTAGCTTGAATAAAATATCGACTGATATCTCAACACTCTTAAAGACTTGAAAAGCACAAGTCATTAAATTATAGACAGGATAAAGTTGGTCTTAAACTTTATATCTAAACCAGATGATTCTTCTCTGACTTGCCACTAATGATCTGGCTCTACTGATCGTTGATATTTAGATATTATAAAAGATAAGATAGCATGCACTTGCCTTTGTCTATCCTATTAAATTTATTCAGTGGCTTCCAGCAACGTAGAAATGGCTTAACGTCATCCAAAGAAACTCTACCCCATACATGACAAAACTCTTTTCCATTGCCATCTCTTGCACAGTGTGTTCTATGACTCACAGCCCAGCCATTTCTCTCTTCTCTACAAAGTGGGTTTACAGAGGCATCCCGGTCATGCATCACCAGTTCAGGTCGTATACCTCCTAATATTAGTAATGAACCCGATTAAATCATTTAGGCAAACCCTGTAGTTCTAAGTAACTACCATGGTCTCCAGCAGATTAATGATTACCAGGTTCCTTTGTTATCAAACCATTCTTTCTTTTGGGCGTTAAGAAATATGGGTGAA